>VNWY01000170.1:0-71882 GCA_009869845.1 Pseudachorutes palmiensis | reverse complement strand
ATCCATGAAGCTTGCCGGTATAAATGACTTTAGAGGATACACAAATTGAAGCATGACTTCGGCCGGTTCTTCTTGAATCACACACACGGTAATGTCTACATTGAAATATCTCAAATGATCGAAAATATTGTAAATTGGGCCAAGAGAGTCAGAGCATGTCGGATCCTCATAGAACTCAGTCGAACAGTATCTAGCAGATCCGGCTATGTCGTAGACGAACAATTCATTCTGGTGATGGATGAACCCTAAGCTGGCTGGAACATAGTGCGGTGCTATGTCTGCCCTTTCAGTGACTCTGGCGACGGAGATGTTCATTGAATTAAAATAGTCGGCAAATCCTTTGTTTCCCACTCGGGGTTGGCCGTAGGTGTACAGCTCAAATTCAGTGTCGCCAAAGAGCTGCTGATGTTTGAAGAGGAACATTGTCAATGACGCTTGTGCGCCACCTAGGCTGTGACCTGCTATAACCACTTTGAATTCTGGATTCTGCGTAATCAGTTCTGTAAGATTTGTCTTCACAAGATCATAAAGTCCAAGAGTCATCTCATAGAATCCTTGATGCAGAAATATGTCATCCATTCCATCCATTTGTACCGGAAATATTTCCAAATCGCCAACAATATTTTGAATATTCTGACTTCCTCGAAATGTCAAAATAATTTCTTTCTCTACTTTGTCCAACGCAATGAAAGCTTTGAGAGGTCCATTTGTGATGTCATATTGATACTCTACACTCGGTCTGATTTCTTTGCACGGAGTACAAGACCAATTCCGAAGATCGTTGAAACAGTACGCCGCTGCGACAAACAATGCATATTCCTTGACTTTTTGAATTGGTGGTTGTTTGAGGTTTGTAAACGGTAGAGCTGAAAATGTGGTTTGTTCATCGCCATCAAAAAAGTTTATCCCCAGCGAGCTCAGAGCATTGTTTGTCCTCGTCCATACGTATTCGTCTGTATTGATTTTTAAATCTGTTCCAAAAGATGGGAATTGGAACGAAACTAAAGTCTTGTACAAAACCACTTGCAAAATCACAAGTACCAAGAGGAAACGCGTAGTGCACTTGTTAGAATTCATGTCTACGTAATTCAATCTGCACTAATTATAGCTAAGTAGTGTCAAAAATAATTTCCCACTTTCAAGTGGTGTGGTGAGACCTAACTAAAGTCCAATGACCCAAGTCCAACTAATTCATAAAGTGTAACGACGGATTGAAAATTATTCTGACGATACCAACACTCCAGCTCAATTTTCTGATTAAAATGCCGACTTTGTTGCAATATCGTGGAAATAACTCTCAGCGTTTAACCTAGAATTTTGAAGGACTTTGAACCAAGTTAGCCAGGCGCTTTTTGACAGATGCTGCACTACTTCAAAAGATAATTTTCATGTCACGTATTCCGTCTACTATGCTCATCACTTTTGTCTGAAAATACATTACCTAGCTTTGCGTGGCATTTAAATTTTTTTTTCACTTATGACAAACATCTTTTACTGAAAAGCTCATCAGTGAGATCCTTATTATTTCTCAAGACTGTGAATAATTGCATCAACACAATGAATTCTTGGTGGTGTCTAATTTGAAAATGAAGCGTACCTTAACCTTGGAACGTGAACTGAATGAACAATATGCTTACTACTAGTACTTGAACACAAAAGTCGGTAGACTTGACCTCATTTATTTCATCCCAATTATACTTTTGTTACGTACACCGAGCTCTTGGGTACACTTTTTCATCAGGCTTGTCAATATGCTTTTTCATAAAATCCACTGCCAGCCATTCCCAGTTCTTTGTGCCATATGGATATGACTCAATGTACTTTCCCCCGTAGTAGTAAACATCATAGTGCCAGCATATCTTCTTGAATTCTTCGCAAATCTAAAAAAATGTTAAAAACTGCATAAACGCTAAATTATATTTTAAAGATTATAAGGATTATTTACCGGTTTTTCATTGTTTTGGTCTCCAGTACATTCAAAAGCCCCCACCCCTCCTGGATAATCAATTGCTTTCAGTTCCGTAGCAATTTTGGCAATTGACACTCCCAAATCCTGGAAGAAGTGCTTTGTAGCGTGACAATCTGCTCAAAAACAAAATGATTAGAGCCTATAGTTTCTTTTAAATTGTTCTTTTGCTTACACTGGTCATAATAATATACCCATGTCCTCTCTTGGATAAAATCATGAAAATTGTCCTCATCTAATTTGACGATGTTTTCCTCTCCAGGAATACCTTGCCAAAAGTCATCAGAGGATACGGTATCATTCCCGTCTCTTTTGGCACAACTCTTTACCAGTTTTGACACCCGAAGGCAGAAGGTCAACTCAATTAAACCTACTATCAAAGTAGGGATAATGATTATTTTCAGCTGCATTTTTGCTGCTGTGTTTTCTCTAAATCGTTACTTATTCAATTGATAATTTTCCATGTTTCTGCAAACATTTATATAGTAATTTCGAAACATTTCAAACAATGCAGTTAATAAATATTAGTGATGGATAGGACAATATTGCATAGAATTAAAATTTATGGGAAAGTTGACGTCTAAACTACTTTAGGAACGAGTCATTTGGAAATTATTAGAATTCCAGCTGCTGCTGTAAACGTTAATCACTATTTGTCATTTTGATATTCCAGGAAGTAATCGGGTTTGACAAAACTAGTGTAGCCTATTATTAGTGTAATTTAAATGAATTTTTAATCAACAAAACTTATAGAAACTTATTAACATTTTGAGAATTGATTACAATCAGGATTAATTTGATGTCACCATTTTATAACCTTTATGCGTAAAATGTGATAGAAATGTAACATTGGTATATAAGTAGATTCTTCAATTTTTTGATTTGGTATTTAGCACAATTACCTTGTTCCAGGCATGCCGAGTGCTGCAACATCCGGATCAATAAGTATTAGATTTGTACTAAGATTTTCCGATAGGTGATTTTCAAGTAGGCTTAAATTAACATCACTCAAGTTTGGAAGAGAAATATTCCCCAAGTCCTCCCCTGTATTTCCTGAAGACGTTTCCATTGGTCCGCATTGTTGATTCCCATGCATGACTGATGGCTGTGAAAAATAATTTGACGGTTGGTGTGAAGGTGAGTGCTGAAAGGTCCGTTGTTGATGATTCTGCGCCGAAGATAATTGCTGCATGTGCGATTGATTGTTAGTAGAGGCACTGCTATGTGGTGGATTTGAGCCTTGCTGGAGACCGCCGCCGGAGAATCCAATTGGAGCGTAGTAGTAGTCAGGAGATGATTGTCGTTCCAGTTTAATCGTCGCTGTTTGCGGGATTGGCTGTTGCGGAGACGTCGGGATGCCTTGTGGTACAGGTGGCATTGGAGGAAATGACGCTCCACGTGGCCGCTTCAGAAGTCCTCCGGTGGTCTCGTCAAAGTACTGTGAGAGTCGTTGACTATTATTCTCAGCAATTTTTTGACGCTTTCTCTTGAGCAGTTCTACGTCCGTCTGAAGTGGGATGTAATCAAATGGTCTTGGGCTGGAAGTAGTGTCCTTTGAAGGGCATCTCAGTTGGATGTAAACACGGGCAGGAGATGTTATTTCCAAGTCCCGATATTGTGGTGTCCGGAAGCAAATTGCGTACTGTTTGTGAACATCCGAGGGCTGAAAATCCGCTTGAGCTTCCCATATAGGAACCCCTTCGGCTGATTCTTCGAAGAATCTGATCTCAACATCATCTGGAAATTAGAAAATCACATTTGCAATTGCTGTGCTATGCAATGTAAACTTGAGGCTCCTCACCTTTTGACACTTTATCACACAGTAGAATAATTTCACGATTCCCAACTACTGGACTTGTCGAATCACTTAGTTTCATTATAGTTAGATCATTTATGGCCTCTGAAAACATAAAAATTAAACAATTAGTCAATTAAGTCAATCTATTATACATCCCCAATTGCTTACTTTTGTCATAAATGGGGTCAGACACGGCTGGTTTGAGTGGTGACTTGAATTGTCCTCGTTCAGGGCCTTCCAGAAATACTTGAAAACATAGCCGAACAGAGTTGAGGTCAATGGACCCTGGCTGGGACGCATGTCCAAATCCAGCTATATAAATATTCATAATGAAATATTTCTCGAAAAAGCGAATTCCTAAGCCCTTAAGTATAGAATAACCCTTACTTCTGAAAGGATCCACTCTTATTTCCGCTCTGATCCTAAGGGATTCGTCAATGTCTTTCTTCTTCACACATTGAATACCCAAATTAGAAAATTCACAGGTCATGTCCTCGTTTGCTAAAGTGAAAACAAAAGAAAAATCATGAAATGCTTCATAATTCTAAGTATTTACATGAAGATTTACCTATTTCCATAGTGCAGACGCCTTTCTTGCATCCGTCTTTGCCCACCAAGTTATGTGGATGAGGTCGATATGGACCATCCACCGTGACACAAGAGACGACCACCACGGCACGACCGCTTGTACCCTACAATCTGTATCTTGGGGAAAGTTTTCTTTTCTGACGTCGAGTTGGCACCTGGCAACGACCCTGCAGAACGTCCTTCACATTCATAGCGAAATCGAAGGGCCTTGGGAGCCGGTTGCTCAATTATTCGAACAAAAACTCCAGCACCTGTTTGAGCTTCCATAGCCGGCCTTGTGTGAACTAATTAGTGGTGCAGCACTAACTGATGGTCAAGTGTCGATGACGCCAGTGACCACGCCAATGAAGAATGACGATCTGAAACGAAAACCAGAAAAATTGCGTCAAGTTAACCAACGGCTTTATAACGACGACACGGCGTGACTAACTAGTTATGCTATATGTGATCAATATAACACTTTTACCTGATTTCTTGGTAACCCAGTTGTTGACAAACTGCTCTAATGTAGTTTTAATTGTAATTCTAATTAAGATAAAGTCTGATTACTCGTGGACACAACAATGGGTTCCATCCAATTGTTATGGAAAGACTGAAAAACCTCTTGGAAACCAGATTCAACCAAAACTGTTCCCTGAGGGCAGTCCCAATTTAACGTTTTTTACCTTATGTCCACCAATACGACGTAGTCAGATGCACCTTTACTTTAATATGAAAAATCACACAAGTCTGCAAGAAACAATTGTGAAAAAATCCATATTTTTTGTTATCTTTCAAATTAATGTACAGTGGTATAGTAATTCCTAAGCTTCCTCTTTCCTTCAAGGTCACTGATTAATTCCTTCAATTTTGGCTCTGTGAAACCAAACCATTTGCCACACGCAGCACTGCCAACAGCACAAAAGGAGACAACAAAAAGTGAAATTGCGTAAGTTTCTAGTTCTCACACGTTTGGAAGTAATTGGTAATTTAAAACTTTCAGGTAAACTTCAAGCTTCTTGTGATGATTATATAATTTTAGTAGTGCGGTGTGTGGTCACTGGCTCAACTGCTGGAGGAAGTGACGATGATAAGGCACTTTCGGGATGACGATGGAACGATGATGACATAAGAACCTTTACTGAAATTGGATATGCCAGCGGCCCTGAATTGCCTCTTGATACATTTTTATCGTCAATTCACAATAATAATTTTCATGGTTATCCACCTGGAAATTTCGACATAGTTTGCAAGGACTGAGCACGTGTGTAATCAGTTTGTAATTGCGCGGTTCGTTTTGCTACTAAGCTTTTTTCAAGTGCGCATGCGTGGAGCAACATTTTCAATCTTTTTGTGAAGCATGTGAAGCATGTGAAGCTTTATAATTTTCAACAAAAATCAAATCGCGTGTCTGACTGTCTAGATATTTTTTGTGCTTGAATAAGGTAGATAAAGACTGGAAATTTTTTAGAATGATCTTGATATGTTATGATAAAAGGATCCGTCTGGTTGGACTGACCTTTGGATAAAAAGATCCGTCTGGTTGGACTGACCTTTGACTTTGATCGAATCCGTTCTCTGACCTCGAGTTATTACTGGAAATATGTGGCATTCAATGTGATATTTGATAATGGAATTGAGTAATTCCATATGCATTGTAAAGTTAGCTTTGACCAAACACAAATTGATTCCTTGATTCCATGAGTAAAAACACAAATTTTTAATAACTGAGCTGAAAGTTCAACAAGAATTATTTTCGAAATTGTTGGTTTACAACTTTTCGAAAAACATTCTCCATATTTACTAAATCACAAACACTTTTCAATATGAATTCTTATATTATCGTTGTCTTCATTCGGTTCCACAGAACCTAATTTTTGGCAAAAAAGAAACTGTTCTAACTATAAATTCCTGTAATAGTTAATTGTGAAGAATTCAAGGTGATAGAATCCAATTATTTTAGTTTTTTTCAGTTTACTGACGCGAGAAGTTGCTTATGGAGTCATTAAAGAAATGTCGCATTAAGTAATAAATTAAGATCTGTTAAATCGATAAATGTCGAAAGAATCCACTATACATCTAGAAAGTAAATTGTAGTAAACTTAAATTAACTGTAAACGTAATTATTTAACTGGTTTTGGCTCAATCTTTTCGTTCCATTCGTAAGTAAACAGTCCAACTTGTGCACAACAGAAGATTATGTTATCCATGCACAGGATCCAGTTTGCGCTAAGCTTTACACTGCTATACATTGCAGCATTTTGCAATGCACGTACTCCTATTGTTTCAATTGACGCTGGCAAAATTCAAGGAATTACGCAACTTTCCAGAGGCGGACGACAATTTTACTCGTATTTAGGAATCCCTTATGCAAAACCACCAGTTGGAAAACTGCGCTTTGAGGTAACGTTTGATCAAGTTTTATGAAACGCAATAGAAACGTTAATTGCATTAGGCTCCCGTTCATTTCGCTGACCGATGGTATGGCGTCCGGAGATTTGATAAACGGATAACGTATTGCATTCAACTCAATATATTGACCAAACAACCTACGGGTTCGGAAGACTGTCTGATCTTGAACGTTCACACACCACATGTAAACAAGTTTATTATTGGAAACTGAGAAAGTACTGGTATTAACCTTTCTAAATTGCTACATCAGATAAGCCCGAGCAAATTACTTGGAGTATTAGTTTGGATACATGGGGGCAACTTCGTCACGGGAAGTGGATCTGAAACTGGACCCGAATACTTCATGGACGAAAATGTAGTTCTGGTTACTATTAACTACCGCCTGGGTCCCGTCGGTACTACAGTAATATGCAAATGCAACGATGCGACACACACCAATAATTTTTCCAATTCTAGGATTTCTAAATACGGGAGATGGCACTGTACGAGGAAATATGGGTTTGAAGGATCAGAGAATGGCGCTAAAATGGATCCAGCATAATATTGCTTCTTTCGGAGGAAATCCCAAAAGCGTAACAATATTTGGCAGCAGTGTAAGTTACAACTTCTGCTTCAGATGTACATTTTAAAACTGTTTAAAACGTCATAGGCTGGAGGTATGTAACAAGTGTCTGTTATTTGGATTTATAAAACTAATTTAAACTTGAAAGGTGCATCTGTTCAATATCATATTTGCTCTCCAAACTCACGGGGTAAGGAGGTTTCATATCTAAAAAACGTATATTTGTATTCCAAAAAAGCAATTTGTAACTGTGTGTTTTCCGGAGGACTATTTCACAGAGGGATTTCTGAAAGCGGGACCATCGGGCATCATTGGGCTTTGAATCATAACAACCTAGTGAACCAATCCAGAATTTACGCAATGGCTTTAGATTGCCCTTTAATGTCAACCTCAAAAATGGTGGACTGCATGAAAGCGTTGCCTTCAAGGACACTCATGGCACTTAATAAGGACTATTGGGTAAACGAATTTTACATTTGAGTCAGCATATCTAAAGAATTATTCAACATTTTGGAGGATAATCCATTGTCGGATCCTACAACACTATTTGCGCCTTCAATTGAAACAATCAACGATACGGAGTCGTTCATTTTTGAAGATCCCGTGAAAGTATTCAAGGAAGGTCGGTGCACCAAAGTACCTTGGATGACTGGTTACAACTCAATGGAAGGCGAAGTTCTTGCAAGAGGTGACAGTACACTTTAGCCAAATGTTTGCACATTTATAATTTCTAAACCTGTTATAGCTTTGGAATCAAAAGCCTTGTTAGCTCAATTTCAAAACAATTGGGATCAAAACATAAGAATAGCCTTGAAGTTGGACAAAAACTATCCAAGCAATGAAATTCTTGCAGAAATGAAACGGCTGTACTTTGGAACCACACCGGTGGATTCAGACGAGGGTCGAGAGATATTGGGAAAGTTGTTGACGGAGGGGTTGTTTGCTTATGGCACGGAAATGGTTGCAACAGAGCAGGCAAAGCACAGTCCGGTGTTTCTCTACTACTTTAATTATCATGGTCAATACCGTACGGCTGACTTTTTTGCGGCATACCTGCTAAAAGCATCCTTGCCTACTAAATTTATTTACTACTTCGGGTCAAGGTGGAGCAGAAATCTTAATCTAACTGCTAAAAGCCAAGGTCAGTTCGGAACTACTAACTTTAAAAGAGAATATTTTTCAACTAATCAAATTGTGGATTATAGGAGCCACTCATGCCGATGAATCTGTACTACTATTCCCTTTTTTAATACGTAAAATAATGCCATGGAGTTTTGACTATGAGATGTCTCGCGACATGGTCAAGCTGTTGGCGGATTTTTCAAAAGCAAAGTAGGTCGTTCAAACAAGAGTCGAAAATAACTCATGCTGTTGTCTTGATTTGTTTGAAATGTTTGATTTGGATAATTGCATAGCACGGCGCTACATTTTAGAGGAGATGAATGGAAGCCGGTTGTCCCATACGCAGCGCCAAAGTATTTTCTCATTGATGCCAAAGGTCACGGTAATATACCAAGTCCATTGGGAGAACGTGCTGAGTATTGGAAAAATATTTACAAGACGCTTAGATGAGCAAGACTCTCGTTTCTAACTGCCTTAAAACCTTTATTTTAAACAATTATTGTAGCATAACATGCATAATTTTGGGAAATTTGAGCACATAAATTATAACCTGTTTAAGGCAGCAATAAATACATTTCATTTATTAAATTCGCCATGATTAGATGAGACTACCGTGTCAGACGCCTGTTTATGACGATAATATCTAAAGAAAATGTTCCACGAAGGTTATAGTACGTAATAGTATCCAGGGTATTACCGCATTGCAATACTACGTGTTGATGAAGATACGCCGTAGTTTGTTGGAGTCAATAAATTAAGTAAAGAATTTGTCTGAAGGTGAGTAAACGACTGCATCACATCTAGACAATAAAAATTAACTTGAACAAACTGGTTTGTTAAACTTTATATCTGCCTCATTCTTCCAGAAACTACTGTAAAGAATACTACCAAAAAAGTTCCTTCATCCACACAATGCAAATTACAATAAGTTTGCTACTTTTTTGCATTGTAACATTTTGCACTGCACGTGCTCCTATTGTTTCAATTGAAGCTGGCAAAATTCAAGGAATTACACAACTTTCCAGAGGTGGACGACAATTTTCCTCGTACTTAGGAGTTCCATATGCAAAACCACCAGTTGGGAAGCTGCGATTTGAGGTGATAATTACCACAATTTTCAAATGCATGTGGATTTTCACGGTTAAAAGATATAAGCGGGTTTAATAGTCTCCTGTACGTTATGCTGAGCAATGGAGTGACGTCCGGAGGTTTAGGAGACCAGGAAAACCGTGTGTTCAATTTAATCCAGTTACAAAGCTACCTATAGGGTGGGAAGACTGTTTGAATTTGAATATCTACACGCCCCAAGTAAGTATACGATATGGAAAGATTCCATATACTAATGGCACTTCTTAATAGAAGCAGTCAAACACGAGTAAATTACTAGACGTATTTGTTTGGATACACGGTGGCATTTTCTACGTGGGAGCTGGGGTTTTTTACGGACCTCAATACTTCATGGATGAAGATGTAGTCCTGGTTACCATTAACTATCGATTGGGTCCTTTTGGTACCATAATAAAGCTTGCTCTAACATTGCTACATACTCATACCCAAATTATAGGATTTCTAAATACGGGAGATGGCGCTATACGAGGAAATATGGGCTTGAAAGATCAGAGAATGGCGCTAAAATGGATACAGCAAAACATTGCGTCTTTTGGTGGAAATCCAAATAGCGTAACAATATTTGGAGCAAGTGTAAGCAAAAAGTTAATATTACACCTTACTTATGTTTTTTTAATCTATTTTATGTTATAGGCTGGAGGTAGGTTATTAGATTTCAAGAAAATTAAAGATGCAGACGTTATATTAACATTTTTGAAACTCTAAGGTGCTTCTGTTCATTATCACATCTGCTCACCAAATTCTTGGGGTATGGCGATTGTCATTTTGAGCAATTGTTGTAACTTGTTAATCCATTCAGTTTCTAGTATTCTTTTGTCTGTTTTTACAGGACTGTTTCACAGAGGGATTTCTGAAAGCGGCACCATCGGTCATCGATGGGCTATGAATCAATACAACGTAGTCAAACAATCAAGAGTGTTGCCAAAGCCTTAGATTGCCCTATAAAGCCAACCTCAAAAATGGTAGACTGCATGAAAACTTTGCCTTCAAGCGCACTCATGTCACTGAATAAGGATTTCTATGTAAACGAATACTTAGGAAACAATCTACCTAAGAATAATTACTCACTATAGTTTATAGGATAATCAGCTTACGGATCCTACCACACTCTCTTGCGCCATCTATTGAAGCAGTAGACGACACAGACACTGTTATGGCTGAGGATCCGAAGACGGCACTCAAAGAAGGACGGTGCGCCAAAGTACCGTGGATGACAGGCTACAATTCAATGGATGCAGAGCATACCGCAAGAGGTGGAATCAGTCAATTTACTTGTTTCTTACTATTGCTGAATTTTGAAATTCTATTCAAGGGTTTGATTCCAAGGCCCAGCTACCTGAGTTTCAAAATAATTGGGATCAAAGTATAAGAATAATGTTGAAGTTCGACAAAAACTATCCAAGCAATGAAACTCTTGCAGAAATGAAACGGCTGTACTTTGGACCAACGCCGGTGGATTCAGTCGAGGGTCTAAAGATATTGACAAAGTTTTTTACCGACGGGTTCTTCGCTTATGGCACGGAAATGGTTGCAACAGAGCAGGCCAAGCACAGTCCGGTGTTTCTCTATTATTTCGATTATCACGGCCAGTACCGCACGGCTGACCTTGTTGCGGCATTCGCACGTCTCTCATCCGTGCCTGGCCGAATTCTGTACTACTATGGTTCAAGATTGGAGAGAAACCTAATGCAGACTGTCAGAAACCAAGGTCAAAACTTTTCAGTCAAAATTGATCCTATCCTATGCTAACTTCTATTATGATTTTCTAGGCGCTAGTCACACAGATGAGTCGGAATTACTATTTAACAACCCACTGCATAGAATATTTCCATGGAGTTCTGACTATGATATGTCTCGTGACATGGTCAAGCTGTGGGTTGACTTTGCAAAAACAAAGTAAGTCAATGACAGTAAATGAAAGACCATTTAATACTTGAGGCTAATGAGGATTATTTAACTTGGATTAATTTGCAGTGAAACGCTAAGATTCAGAGGAACTGAATGGGCCCCGCTTCTTCCAAACACGTCACCAAAGTATTTTCTCATTGATGGCAAAGGTCACGGTAATATACCAAGTCCATTAGGAGAACGTGCTGAGTATTGGAAAAATATTTAAAGGAACTTAGAATAACAAAATCATCTTCATTTTCACTGTCGGAACGCAACTTGACTCTGCCAATTAAATTAAAAGATATTAATGCTTGGTTGTACTGCTGTACCTTATATTTCTTTCCCTACCGTCTGATCAGATTTACCATCTATTGAGCGGGTGGGAAAGAACTTCATCTCAGAGAACCTAAGAACAGCAAGCTGCGACTGCGCGTTTGACTTGCAGCTCTTTTAAGCACAACCGGTGGGTTGGATTTGTGGCATTCATTGTACATTATTAGTCACCTTTGACTTTTCCATTTCGTTTCAGGGCATAACAGAAAATTACTGCTGATGAAAGTTAATCACTGGGATTTCATAATGCGGAAAACTTTTTGGTTTACTGATAATTTTATTTGGGAGATAAGTAGCTTGGATTAACTACTGTTTTCCAAAATCTAAGGACTCTTTTTAGTGACTGACTCATGGCGCATGAAGCTGAATCATCAGCTACTCTGTAATCTGCGCAGAGTCCGTTTTATCTTTACTCCTATGGTTACAGGTGACGCTCCCACCCATAAGATTTTTGCATTAAAAGGGAAGACGCTGACGGAATATATTTTGGATTGAGATTATAGGTTTTTCTATTATCCGACGCAACCCAATGATGAATCACGTTACAAAAAATCTTAGTCATTAATGTAATATCGCTAGTGGACACGTGGAGTCATTTCAGGTGCCACTTGTAGCCCTCATGACATTGCCATGCTCTTTTGCTTACACACCCAATAGAATTGACGTCACGTGATTGCGACTATGAAATATTCCCGGGACCTGATAAATCCAATGTGAAAAATCCGAATAAAGCTCACGCCATATGGCTCATGCTATTTATTTGAGATATGTTTACAGAGCCTCGTTAAGCTTCAGGGTTAAAAATGGAGGCCTGTTTTGCGCATGAACCTGGTAAAGGATTTTCACGTAAGAAGATCCAAAAGAAACATTCCCAGCTTGTTCAGGAAAAGCTTTAAATTAATAGGTAGAGAAATCCTTTCGTGAGATTGCGAAATGAGGTGATGATAATGGAAGACGTAGGCATTACGCACATCAACTTAAATCAATATTTTGCTATGTGATTCACTTCTGACTAATAAAAGGACAAAAGGACAGCTTTATCATTTGTTCGCAATCAATTATGGTCTTCGAGGTCTGAGGAAAATTAGGGGTTCCCGAGATTCGGCAAATTGAATGGGATAAATTACGTAAAGGGAAGTTCGTACTCCAGATAAAAGAGCATAGGGCTATGAGGGCAACTCGAGGCTCCAGTTTGTAAGATTCCAGTTGATTAGATAAGCGGGGATGGGTTGATTATGACACATTTTTTGGTATAACTACAAGTCTCCCCATACTAGTGAGCATTCTATTATTTCATTCGCAAACGAGATTTGTTGCAGCTTCCTGGAACTTCATTTTAAAAACCACAATGAAAACTATCGCAATTCTTCTTTGCCTCGTTGGCTTTGTTGCTGTTGGCCAAGGTAGGTTTCCAATTAATTAATTCAGAATGTTAAAATTAGTAATTGAATATAATTCATTGTAGCTTTGAAATGCTACAAATGCGAAGGCAATTCTGATAAAGACCAAGGCGGCAACTGCATGGACGAGGTTGACGAGGACAAACTGAGCTCTGTAGAATGCAATAAGGGAGATCTTGCTCCTCTAGGTATTCTAGGTAACGCTGCACATGAATTTACTACAGTAGGCATTGATTAAAATATTGTGGTATAAATAGGTCTTAACGTGACGACTTCTGCCAAGTTGGAATCAAAAAGTATGGCCTGCTACAAGTTTAAAAGGACCGAAGGTGACAAAGTCTTTGTGGGCCGAGGATGCGGAGAACAGCAGTGGCTTGAAGACGGAAAAAACAAATGCACCAGCGCCGAACTTGGAGTACTAAAGATAGAATACTGTTTCTGCTTCAAAGGCGAATGTAACGGTGCATCAACAGTTACATATGGAATCACTATGTGCCTCGTACCACTGTTTGCTCTCTTCCGTATTTAAGTTACCATTCGGAATTTAATAGAATTGGCATAATGTTTCTCTAAATGTAGAAAAATACAAAACTCTTCGGCATGTTAATTAAACTTGAAATATAGTTCGGAGTCATTCCGGAAACATTTGTTCTCCACTAATTTCGTCTTGTGTTATCATACTTCCAGCTTCATTTGATCCAAAAGCAAAATGAATAACAGTATTTTAAATTCTGAGCATTTCCGTATAATGTATGGATGTCTGATAGTAGCTGCCAATGGGAGAGTGAATCCGAATTAGAGCATGACAACAATTCCAAGGACGTAGATGACCCCGTGGCAATCACCGTTAACATGAAATCATAATTCCAGCCAGATTGGATAAAATTGATAAGCTATAAGCTAATGTCAATGATAAGGTGATCTTTAGTAGGGAAATATCGACGTGACCCTTCTCATTTGACCGAGATCGAGCAAACACAATTATACTAAACTTGTCGCTTTTATGACTGTAAATCAACGGCTTCAGTTTAATTTCAAAAGCGTTTGCAACGAATTCTAACATAATCTTAACATAGGTTTTTCTCGAATGATTCCGCTTTGTATTTCAAAAGCGGAAATACTTGAATCTATTAGCCAATGGATTCTGAAAGGGGATGATAAGATAATATGATAGCCTTGGACAATAAAGGGAAAAGATTTATCGCTGAAACTGAAGTGTTTTCCCCTTGAATAACAAACAATGCTTTGAATGTCGATAAAGTTGTCATATTTTTGTTCACATTTAGCTAGAGAAATTAGAAATCAACTAGTTCAGTTTTACTATTTACGTATCCAATTTCTTTCACTTCGAGGAATTAATTTTGATGTCGAGTTGGCTGTGACTGCGCTTTCCGAATGTAGTTTACTGGGATAAGGTCGGATATGAATGTGGATATTACGCTAGATGGGGCAAAGTGCAGGATTTCCGTATTCTAACAAAGTTACGTCCAATGAATGGAACTTATCACCACCAAGGAAATCTTCGTCACTCTCTGTCGTCAGATGGAGATTGCGAAGTCGTGTGTTGAGACAGAGTGATTTACCATCCACCACCAATGATTAAAGTAAAGCTCAATTAGCCAGTATAACAAAAAAAAGGTGACATTTTAACAGAAGCTATTTTTGCCATGGAGAAAGTGAAGTGGATGAGATTAGGCATTTCTGGATTCGTGTGATTAATGTCTGTCAAGGGATTTCCAGTTCTTTTCAATTAAGGCTTTCAGACTTATGTGTCGTAGAGATTTAGATGGAAACATGAATAAGGGCGCACATCAAGTGTTTACACGAAGTATTACTGATTCCTTTTTCAATGGTTCATATTGACAATATTTTGGACATACTACGTAGTCATCATCGTGTTGGAAACATGACGACTCTTCGTCGAATCCTTAGGCTCTTTTACATGTGTCGAGCTACTCTGCGTCTCCGTGTGAAAATTTAGGCATGTTTTGGGACCTCTAAAAATCTAATCCTTGAGTAAACATTAGCATTATTCATTTTCCCACACTTTTCAAATTGGTTCACTTCACAAACTGAGCGCGGTAGCGTCGTCATAGGCGACGTCCACTTTAGCATAAAAACATAGCCAATAAAATGAAGGAATGAATTTTTACAGCATTCTTGGAAATCGGGAGGGAATTGGTAATAATTTTTTTTAGAAAATCCGTTGGGAATTTACACGGTGGAAATGTATTGGTTTTCATGACTTGAAGCGGAAGACTAGGATTACTTGTAGGATTTTGATACCGTTTGAAATTCAACAGAATATTCTACTTGATCCGCTTTCTTTTCGACATGACACATGAGATCAACAATCCCAAGTTTCATACCTGAAATATTCCTAAAGCATATTAGCAGAATGACTGAGGCATTTGTAAAGTATAAAGAACTCGGATTTTAATTCTATCAGTAGTGCAGAAAAGGCAAACGGAATAGAAATTCAACAATAGACACAAAAGTGTGTTTAATAATGAAAAGACCAATTCCATTGTTGAACTCAAGGAGGATCAAAAACTTAAAATTCTATCGCGTCATTCAAACAAATATTTTTTTCAGGGAGGAAACAAATCGAGATCCGTGTATTAAACTTATGCTGTATTTCGACTATAAGGAGATTAACTTTTCCCTTGTGCTGAGCTTATTCGAAAAAGTTTATTACACTACGTCGGAACGCCGTTATTACTCCAACAGGGAACACATAGTATTACATTTTACTTTTTTTTTCGATGTCATCCTAAAAGAATTTTTGCTTCTAAGTCTAAATTTTGCTGACGTTAAAATAGTAGTATGCTGGAAGACTGGAATTCAGCATCATATTTTATCCCGTTGGATTGAGATTTATGAGGAAAAGAAGAGAATTGGGATTTAATAATAAAATGGAACATGATTTATACGGAGGATTCCAAAGTCATATCCTCAGTTATTTGTGTGTTCCAAGACAAAAAGTTTTTTGGTCTCGGCATCCACCCCAATTTATTATTTGGCAAAACCAATTGTGATTTCGGTATTATTACGAACCTGTCTCGGTTCATTTCAGAAAATTTCCAACATTCCATTTCTCACTGAAGGATGATTTATACCACCAGGAGGACAAATACACCAGAGTTTTTAATAAACAGGGATTAATTATATCATAGGCATTTGATGATGTTCGCAAAAGAGTCGAGAATCCACTTTTTCCTTTGCGGTGTTTTCATCTCTACTATATGAGCGAGTAACATTCGGCGACCATTGTCTCTTGGCAATGGTCCCAAAAACAATGTTCAGAAGATGAATGTGAATAGCAGAGATTACAGTTCGGGCAGTTTCACCAAAGGAGACTTTTGGTTGGCCACGGGAAAAACCGCACAAAGTGACTTGTCTCGCTGCCATTATTCTGTCCAAAGTCATTAATCAATCTAGATCCACTAGATGAAACGCCCATGTGGTAGAATTCTTACCTCAAGGAAAAAGGTGTAGACTAATTCATAATCCTAAAAATTACACCTCGGTCTCCTTTCCGTTGCTTCATTCTATAGTGACGTTGATTGGCCGTTTAATGCAAAAATTGGGATCCAAGGATCATAAAGAGTTATGACAGGAGCCATCATGTTTGTGTTGTTTCTACGCATAGTCTGTGACGACCATGATGATGACAAAGTCCTTCCGGGCGACCGAGCACTTTACACTCAAGGAGAAAGAGGAAGCGTGTAATAATAAATTCAGCGCCCTACATCATGCAATGCAGTAAAAAAGGACAATGGTGTCTACAAGAAGGACTTGGAATTATTAGTAGTGGAGCAGTGGAGGACGTCGTCGGAGAGATAGGATGAGATGTCATCATGGAGGATACTGAAGGGAAAAAGGTAATAATAAAAGTTGAATGTCATGAAAAATTCATGGAAGGGTGTGTAGTGTAAACACTCCTCTTTTGTGTCAGTCTTGATTAAATGTAGATGAGGAGTCTATCGACAATCCCGCACGCACACTGACATCACGACGTCTGCCCCACCGCCATTACCACAGCGCCAGTTTTCAAGAATGAGCAAAAGAAAAACAAAAATAGAAGCCCTCTTCTCCAAATTGATTTATTATCCGGGGTCATAGAGAACAAGATATCCGAATTGGGATGAAAGCGAAGAAAAATTATAAAATCCTAAATAAGTTTTTAATTTTTGACTTTAGCTCATGTTCAATCACCTTATGCAAGTTGGCTGATAAATATTTTAATTGATATGCGTTACACTCTATCGTGTTAACTTGTTAAATAATCCATTGTTGAAACAACTTATTCAAAATAATGTATAAGTTATTAATAACTGCTCTATTCAATGCTAATCAACACGTTTTCTAGGCATCTGTCTTTCTCTGGTGCATCTGGGCGTAACTTGTAGGGAAATAATCCGATTGTTCCTTAATTATGTATTAATTTATTCTTTACTGAATATTTGTATCAAATATGTAACACTCAAAACTCTGTTGATTTACCTGAAAACCGGTTTGTTTTAATATAAATGTGATACTTGTTCTACAGGTATTTCATTCCAGTTCACTTCCTGCCTTTGTGTCGAGCTGAGGTGAAAGGTCAACTTCTTCACCTTGCAGTCATAGTCCTTGGTTGTTACAAGTTTCTGACTTTAAATTCTTACGGAAATAATGTCTCGTAAAAGTGGAAATCCTCTGTGGTTTATATGCTCGTAATTAATAATCTCTTTTCCCCTTGGTGCCTAGACTTGTGTTGTTTTATAAAATGGAAATTGTGTCTAATTTTAAGTTTATTTTAATGAAAGGCGTGTGCTCGGTGCCGTGGAACAGTGACTAGCAATGGTTCAATAATGATGAGCTTAACTCAAAACTTGCACACGAGCCTGTAGGAAACTGTTTTCCCTTCTTTCCTATATAGTAACTAACAAGTTCAGACCCAAGAGGATTTTTCGCCTGAACACTTTTCCATTAATAAAATAGACTTAAAGGATGAAAATCAAAAGATTTATCTCGAATCCGTCGCCTTGTGTTTACAAAGCAAACGGAAAAGGAGAGAAGAGAGAATGATGATGGAGAAAGTTCATAAAGGGAGAAAGTGGCGCAAGAGAAAATACTCTCATCATCATCATTTACCTTTCACTTCCCTCATCTTTGAATCCAATTAAACTCTTCAGCTGCTTTTTTCTTTTGCTGGAATTATACGTGAATTCGTAGAAAAAACTTTCTTCCTCTAAAGTTTCAAGTTGATGTGTCCCTCCACGGTGTGGCTTTTGGTAGTTAAAGTATAGTTCTTATGCTCCTCGTCTGTCTCCGTGTCCTTGTCATAAATCAGAGTCATGGCCCGACTGACTTTTCATTCCGCCCCTGCATGAACTCCACCTTTTCTCTGCTTCATCCCTAATTAAAGTCTTGCGCTCTGGTTTAATTCATTGGTCCCCATAAAGGTTAAATACAGTAGTTAAAATGCATTTTCTACACAAAAATGCTCATGCTCGGATCGATAATGAGACAGAAGCGAAAGACAATTCTAATATAATAAACTTTTTGTGTCCTCTTCCTTTTACGCAAGACTTGATTTTCAGAGAACGCTTAAAACTTTCTCCTTTAAAACTTTTTATGAGCTTTTCTAATTCCAGAGCTTTCTCCGGCGTCGTCGTAGTCATGTTCATAGTCCCTTCAAAGCTCCTGCTGCTTTCCCTTGTCTCACTTGAAAACTTTGGTGAACATGATCTGAGTTACAAGGTGAAACTGTAAGAGCTACATCTGGTCTTTACTTCAATTCGACGCCATGATGAACCGCACTGGGGTACTATACAAATTCATCACCCTGTAAAGAATAGCGACTATCCTTGGACTGCTTTTATTTCTATGCCTCATCCTACACATGTACGTGACACTTTTTATTGGGTGAATTAATGACACTACAGACACCACCGGTTGTACAATAGGATATCCAATAACTACCGGAGCCGTTTGAACATTTTCAAATTCAGACAAAGAACGGATAAAACGAGGAGTCGCAAATGTCTGGGAAATCACTGCGGGAGGTTTGAACGTATATTCAACAATACGTTTTCCATAAATGAAATTATGGTTCATAAATGTTATATATGGGTAAAATAAGATCCTTTTTTAGCTGTATGCAGATAAACGACAGTCTTTTTGGAACTTTGGTATATAGTTTGTTGTTGCAAATGCAGAGAGGATCATATGTCAACAGACGGCCCTTGAAACCCGGGCGAGACCAGAAGCTTTTGTGCTCTCCATATATTTTAGGGTGTTTGTGTCAATTAAGGACATAAATAAGGAGGGAGGACGTTTAAGTGCCACAACCACAAAAGACACATTGGTCATTGTTGAAAATGCTCAGAGAGTGTGTGGGGCTTTGCAATTGTTGATGACTCTGCGAGTAAAAACGTATCCTATACGAGATTCATTTCACACTTTCCCTCTTTTCTTCCTATAAGCATTTCGTCTTGTCACTTTTCTCACCTGGAGCTAACGATATGATGAGGGTATTAACACCTTTCATAAACTTGACCTGACGACACGGCCATTATAATAAGTCACACAAATGAAAACCAGAACGGATTGATAAGTAACACGCGCGACGCTGAGGCTCCCATTAAAACCAACACTCCATGAGCACTGTAAATTTTAAGCGTCTTATGGGACTATTAAAACTCTCAGATTTAGATTAGAATTAAGATCATTTCCGTCAGGGGTATAAAAGCGCGTTAGGCGTTAGCATATTATTTGTCCGTGTCCGCTTCTCCGGAAACGTCAGATGATGTGAGAAAGGTAATTTTGGGATTTTACTTCTTCATAATGTGGAGACCCCATGCTGCCTAATGTATGCAGTTAAATAAGAGAAGATTATTAATAAAAACTTTCCGGCTCGTCATAAAATTCCTTTATGAGCTGAAACACGACTTAATACTACCACGACAGAAGTTGCAGCGTCACTTTTAACTCAAATCCAACACCATTGCGTACCTCAAGTATTTGTACATACTTCTGTAAATGGATCTTCACGAGTGGCATGTCCGACCCGTGACACAGGGGTGTGTGGTCATTCCAGGATAATGTTCTCTTCTGCATTATAATAAACATAAAGAAATAATACAAACAAGGATAATTTCAAAACTTGAGAGATCGAGTTAGCTTCACTTCGCCCGTCGTCCAATCTAAAGTGATTTGTTGCTTGACATTTAATCTTTCCGGTCTTCTTTAAATCTCACCAGTTGGTCTTCCTACCTTTGTATAAATTTAAATTAAACTCACACTTTTTAATCCAGGAGGAAACGTGTGTGCTCGGTGGATCATGAGAATCGTGCTCTACACATCATCATAAAGTGTGAAGAGCTTCTGTTGTTTTTAAATGTTGGCGGTAGATGAGTAAGCGCCCCATTGAAGAGCCAAGTGTCGCCTTTATCTCGTTGGAGCATCATCCAGTTCTTGTTATTGAATAATTTTCAGAAGTCAATCGGATTAGAGAGGGATGAAGTTTGACAAAAGACAGAGTTTGGAGGGTGGGGACTTAAGTGACGGGTGAAGAAGCCCTTTTGCTGGTCTCTGTTGATATTATTAGCATCATCAGAGATTAGGTGTTAATCCTAATGATGAGAGCGAGAGCCCTAAAATTTTTAATCTCATTTTTTCGCCTTGGTTTCTAAAAGGAGTGCCACACATACCCTTAAGCATATGAAAGCAGGGATTGGTAGATTTCCTTGATTGAATAAAAACCCTCAATGGATTCCCAGGGAGCTTTAGAAGCTATGGCTTTAGTAGAGGGATGATTTTCTCTTTTAATTCGGATCATATAATATTCACCCCAAGAGGGATGGAATCCACACGCACTTCAGTTGAAACACTGAAATGCTCTTCCATGACATATTTTCCAAGGGGAAGAGCCCCTGAAAAAATCCTGTCATTCACACCTGCCACACCCCAAACTTCCACTGCCACTTATAACTACCCCTTGGCACCAGGAGTAACCTTATAATATGACAATATCAAAAATTTACATTTCCCAAGCACACTTTGCTCATCTCAAGTTACACTATTAAGATCTTAAGGAAGGATGGGGAAGGAAAGACGAGGAAGAAAGCGTTCTAGACACATGCTGAGAGTCTTGTACCCGAAATGTTAGCTTTGTGTCGCTTTTGACTTTATGCTGTAGCAGCGACAATATCAGCTTTGCTTAGCAAATAGCATCGGATGAATATGCATGAAGGCTCAACGACAGAAGCAGCAGCAGCATGTCGTGATTGAAGTTTTGTGTCTGTTATATTAAACTTTCCCCTTGTCAAGGGACTCTGTGTGCCTTAAGCCTCCAAATCAACTGTGACCGTTGAAGTGGATATTTTTTTGAAAGGGATCTTGCCCCCGTCAGAGTGTCAATGTCATGTCAACATCCTTCTCACACACTTGAGAATAGAGTCGATGCCACTCCGTGGTGCATAACAAAAATTGAAAAATCTTTTTATGAAAAATAGGAAACACTTGTGTATAGTAGGCATTGAACTTCTGTTCAGTGCCTTCTGTTGACAGATTGGAGAAAGGTTGAATACGAGTCAAACCCATCATAATACCTATAACAAAATGTCGCCGTCAACAAGTTAGAATGCATACAAGGTTGAGTGTGTGCATCAAAATATGGAACGAAACATAAGGATCCAATGTCGCCAGCAGTCATTACAAATGGAAACACGGCGTGGGTTTTATAGCATCATATTTTGAGTATTAAATTGAAACTTTAAAAACTCATATTTTAAAAGTAAGGGTAAAGGGGTAAATCATGGAATAATATTTATTTTCACACTTTTCAAATTACAGTTGTCAATACTCGGGCTCGGTCTAAACATTTGAACTCCCTAATGCTAGGAAATTGCTCAATTTCCAAAGTATTCAAGAATTCCAGTAGCTTGGAATGTGAAGATGGAGAATTAAGTGGATAATTATTGATATCATTTGGATTATTCGGGAAAAGAAACTCCGCGTGTGTGTAACACTCTCTTCAAAAATTGGAAGGTGGGGCATATATTATGCACACAGGAGGTACTTCAAAAGCCGATTATTTTATTTTGTATTTATTCCAGATAAACCATCATCTTTTAGATCAAATTTTAATCAAAACGAAATTACTGTAATTTCACCTGCGCGTGTCACTTAAGCTCCTTGTCTTGAACAAAGAATAGAAAAGGCAAACAACCCTTTCGAGTTCTGCGCAGGACATTTTATCATACCGCTCAATTTTATATTAATTTCAAAATGCTTTTAATTAGTGCAAAATTAGAAAGGAAATATGTTAATTCAACAATGGTCAAATTAGTTTGACAGTTTGTTTTCAACTTTCCATTTTGATATTGCATGAGAGTGTCTTCTTGTCTTGTCTCTCACCCCAAAGAACATTGAAACGGACTCGAGATTCATGTAAGTTGTTTTAGTAATTAAGAGCACAATTGTAATTATACGAGGATGATGAAGGTAAGACAAGGAAAAGAAGTGACGTGCTCTTGTCTTAGCTGGAAGATGCAACAACTGAAATTATGAAAAACATCTTCATCCATCCTCCGCGGAACACACGGACACTTGAGTAGACAGGCAGATGTCATACAAATCCCAAGGTTCATTCTTCATTGTTACCTTTGTGCATAATGCGATCACGTTATAAAGCTAAACTTCTTTTTCGTTCATATTTTGAGTCCTCCTGCTAGGAATTAAGGACGGGATCCTTTTTTCAGGAGATGAAAAAACAACCGGTTTTCTCACCCCGCGTAAACCTAAAATTCAATGTTCATTTCCCCATAATTTTCTCACGTGACCTGCAACGGATCACTTTTTGACAACTTGATTAGAAAATAAAATTCTGAAAAACATGTTCCACTCATTATTTTTGCGTCGATTCCTAAACATGCAAATTCACACACTAAAGGCAGCTTCTTTAGGTTGGAATTTAGGAAAATCGGCATTAGGAATCGTTATGCTTAGTGCGCATGTGTTGTTATAAATCATTCCTGTTTACTTTGTTTTGAATCCATGTGTTGAAAGGTGCTCCCGGGAGTTCTAATATTATTTCCAACATGAACGGGAAAACATTTGCTTATCAATATGCTGGATCTTTCCGTGTCATTATTTATCCAGTAGTGTATTAATGTCATTAATAAAAGAGTCGTCACGGTCTTTTAAAAGTTTGCATCGTCGTTGGACATAAATCGTGTCTGCACTTTTACCAATAGTACCAAGGAACATGGAACTTTGTGTAGTCCTAGGAAATACCTAAGGAAAAGACAATTTAAAATGAGGTCCCTTGGGTAATCTCAAAGAATCAGTTTCAATTCGAAACTTTGAAAATGGGACTCGGGAGGAATGGCAAAATCCATGTTTCCATTTGGCATGCTTTCCAGGTATTCCAGGTATCCAGCGGATCTGCCACGTGACAGTGGTTTAAGCATCAGATAAAACGGAGAGATAACTTTCTTGATTCTTTAAAAGAAAAAACTTTCAAAAAGACAGGAACATGAAGGGTCCGAAAGTTTACACATGTTGAACTCCCTTCTAGCCACATTTTTACCCGACCTCGCGTGCATTAGGTCAGCAATTATAATTATATGGCCGATATTACACGTGAAACGTACCACTATTATAACATTTGGTAGCTACTAGAAAACAAGGTTAGACATTTTTATTCATCCTGGATCAGTCCGTAATATCACAGTGGAAATCCACATCTCACGAATGAAACGAAACTCCCCGAAAACCGTAATTTACACTCAGATTATGCTGTCAATCAACGGGGTCCTCCCTCCGTAAACCCTTTCGCATCAATTATGAATTTAACCATTTTTTCTTTCTTTTCTTAATCTAATCCTTCCCGACGGTTTTGAAACAGCGTGTAAGAGCATAAGAACGGAAACTAAAAGCTAAACCACAAATTCAAACGTTCCCCCTCCTCCTCCATCAACCGCCCCAATTAAAATACACGCAAACAAGGCTCCTGGCGCGAGAAGTAAAATGTTTCTTTATAATTATCCATCATTATTCCCTTGTTCTCACGATGTTCTGTATTACTTGGACTCCAATGAGCTACACTCTACCAATGCATAGGACCAGAAGATTTGAACTCTCAAATGCAGAGTTTAACTTTTGCTGCTGGACAACTTCATGCAATCTAATCCAATCATCGTTCCCTATCATAAGTTTGTTATTAGAGAGGATGGATTAAAAACGCACTCTGCAAATGAAATCCTTTTCCTGCTTCTTTACTGGCAAAAAACTTACAAACGGGATGTACAAAAAAAGTTGAAAAGGGGAAAACACGAAATCATAAACGACGGGAAGTCTCGGACGTAAATTAACCTCTTAATTAAAAGGCAGCGAAATAATGTTTTTTTCTGGTGATTTGAAGATTAGTTTTAATACTCGTTTTCAAATGAAGACTAGAAAAAACGGAGAACATTTTGCGCCTTTCACTTTATGGAGAAAGCATGTTTTCCTTTTTATGAACATTGACAGATTACTTTTATCTCCAGGTATGCTCTATAAATTATTCTGAATTTTTTCTAAAGTTTTAACACTGGAAGGTGGAAATATTCTGACTTAGAAATTATATTTTTATTGATTGAACATTTCTAATGGTTTCTAATCCATCTTCGGTGTGTTACAGAAGAAACTGAGATTTAAAAACTGGAACACTTCATGAAAGGTTAAGTGAAGGAACGTAAGGTGTTGAATTTGACACGGAGACATGCAAGGTTCCCATTGAGAGCAAAAGTAATCTACGCAGTGGCATTTAAAGCAACGAGATATGCAAAATATTCCATACAGTGGAAAATAAAGTCGAAACGCGCATCTCCTGCTGACTTGAAGCGATTAGATTAACAAACTCACACTTTCTCACAGCCTTTGTCTTAATCGCTTGTGTTTAAAAGAGCTCTAAATATGCATGTATATGTAGTTGTAACTTGGCAAGCGTTTAGGAGCAATCTACATCTGTTGCTAAGTCGTCAACAGAGCGGGAAACTCTATGCATTTCAAATGTGGTCTCCCAAAATTATACTTTACGTTACAACCCCAGTCAGAAGCCCATTTTCACCCAACCGCTTTTCTTTCATTATTATTTTTCCATTATAAATGAAATAGGCGTCATGCTGATTGTTTGTATGCAAATGACTTTTCGGCAGGTTCCCAATCGTTCATTATGCTAATACAACAAAATTTCTTCAGGATGCTTCCAGTCTAGCAGCAGCAGAAAGATGGTAGTTAATTGTTTCCAGCCATATTTTATTAGAAACACGCGTGGAACATTGTAACAATCACTCGTGAACCAAGTTATTTTATATAAGCGCTGCTTTTATATAATATCTTGAATAAATACCAACTGATAACATTTGTTCATCACCTCGGGGAATTTTAAATTGAATTGCATTGGACTTATGTCGATAAATGGGTTTAGGTGAGGAAAGAACTGGAAAATTATTATTGAATAATATGACCTCATTTCCTTGATTACTTTATTCCAATTCAATATAATCGCCCTCTGGAGCTTTCGAAATTATCACACACACGCCATGGACATTGGGAATCCATGTCCACACACACATACAATGTTAATACCTAAACCTAAAGGGCCCATTTCCTTCCTCCAGGAAATGAAGGGCTACCTTGATGTTCAAGAGATAATGGACACTCGTGTGGCACTGATGGTAGGGAACTCATCATGCAAAGTCTCGTTGGATTTAAACAGGAAACCCGGGGCTGACGATAAAAATTATCAACTGACGGAATCTAAACGAAGATAAAGGATTTTTGACTCCTTGAACAAAATGTCTGACTTGTAACTGGAGAGGGTCACGTGGGATTCAGAGGGATTGACACGGACCCACGCAAAACAGAATTTGAGTCATAGCACAAGTCTGTGCTTTGAATTTTTGCATAAAATAAAAAATAACTGGAGGATTAAATCATAAGTTAAGAGCTGATGGGAATGACATTAACTTTGAGGTTAAAGTCCGCATTAAGTGTTTTTTCCTTCATCCTTGTATTGTTTTAAATGTTAATCCTTTGTTCTTTGGGGTATTGTAGTTTTATCTGTAGATTTTTATCTAGTGGATAATAACTCGCGTAGCTGGAATTCAATTAATGGGATGATACAATCCGTACGACATGACTGCGGGGAATGATAAATTGGCGAGGATTTGTTTTTAAAGAATTTGGAAAGTTTTCGGCTCTTGAAATTAAGTAATTTCCTTAAATCAGCCGTAGTGGAATTAATTCTGGCCGGAAGGGATTTTCAAATTATAAATTCCGACGGTTGATATTCTTATAAAGAGGGATTTAATCCATAATTAAAATTAACAATGATAATACATGGGGATCCTCCCAACTTCCACACACACGCAATCCCTCTGGGTACAAAAATAAAAAAATGCGGATAAATTTGAATGTTTTACAATTGGACATTGTTGTGAAAGAATAATCACTACCTGTGTAGCCATGCAATGCTCAAATTCCGCATAAACTATGATTGCAATGATTCTAAGCAAGCGGTGTTCTAATGATCTACGATGTTCTAATGATCTACGGTAGACTACGTGTTCTAGAGGTCAACTTTATTACCCATACAATTGAAAAATTTCCACGTTTTCTTGTCCCCTGTTGAACGTAAATGAGAACACGAGAGAACCTGGAAATATAAATTCTCATTATAACCGCGTGTGTATGCAAAATGGAACTAAAATCAGTTGCTTAATTGCAAGGTTTCAGCTTGCTAATTCTCCATCGTGCTTGCTGGATTTTTTGCTCATTATTACTGAACTACAAAATTTTTCCAATGACGACGTTTCATTCTCATGGAAATTGGGATAGCTATTATTAGAGGGTTTACGTATAGTTATTACTGTGGTATGAGTTACAAAAGTAATCGTTTGAACATAATGAAACAGAGCGTTAAACGAATGTTTAGTTGGGAATCCATCATAAAATATTCATGGGTGCCATTGTAATTCCTACTGCAAACAAAAGAGTCATTAGGACCCTCTACTCTGTCTTTGTCCTTCTGCATTAATTTCAAATCGTCGACAGGAGAATATTGAGCGAGTATTTTGTTAAGGAGTGAAAATACCTCATAATTATTTTACTCAAAGTCATCATTATGGACATGCGTTTAAATTAAAGTTGTACTAAATTATCCTATGAATTCTCCATTCCCTTATACCTTTAAAATGTACGTTTATTGTCTTTCTATCCTCGCTAGAGACTACTAAACCGAGCTTGTCACCGGGAAAATACAAAATTAATGTGACATTCAGTGCGAAGTCAATGTATAGCCTAATGGGAAAGACTGGAAATGGAAGTTATTTATAATTCGTGACATCTGAAATGAGCACTTTGCTACGGTGCTTGTTCCTCATTTAAAATTCTGTCGGCCGTTTTTAATACAGTTGTCAGTATGGATGCTCAGGTTTTGGAGACACGCCCCGCTAAATTATAAAATATCCTTTGGCTCCTGTTATATAGAATTTAGCGTTTTGTTTGGGTATTTGCTAGCGCCTCTGTAAAGAAGCTATATGAAGTTTGCAAATAACTACTGGTTTTTCAACTGTTCTGCTGTAGTGCTGAAGCACCGAATAATGTCACGAATAATGGTCAACCACCATTAGACAGGAGGACACGTTATAAATAAATCTCCCCGTCCCACCCTTGTTAAGTGTTGTTGTCCAAGTCTAGGTTCAACAAATCATCCAAACAAAATGAAACCATGTTTGCAATAATAATTCCAATGTGGACACTCGAGCCGAGGATTGGTGGATTCTACAATTTTTCAAATAAGAGTTATTATTTACGGCCATCACGTCAAATCAAGTTGTTGGAAAAGGAAGGAACGAAATTGAAGACGATGGACGAAGGAAAAGAAGAAGTGTGCAATGTTTTGACGAAAGGGAATTCTGACATGGAAGATAAATGGAGTTGAGCATGGATGACAGGGTGTTGACACTTATGGATGATCTTCGTCTTCAGAATTTCCCGCACTACTTTCTATACCCGTAGCCCCGTTCCTACTTGTGACTGAGACAGGATCCACTTCATCATCACCACCGCACCGAAAAAGTTTTTACGACATAACTACACACGCCCAACTCAATTTTCTGCCTTGCTCCGCAAGGTGACATGACGGATGACCAATTACATCTCAATTTGCTTCCTGGAACATGCGCATTAGCTCACGTCTTTTTCTTTTATTGAGCTGCCTTTATGAAGGAGTTTGAATTTCCCGCCTAAAATATAATATTGGGGTTGTGTCCCGCTCCCAATGGCCTCCAAAGCAAACAAAAGGGGACTTGACTGATTGCCTGGTGATGAGCCATTGCATGACGACAACTGAAACTGAAAACTAAACCGGAAATGGTTTAAAAGTGTGAGACATTGCATGCGTGGAATAATTGAATGATTTGCAATTCATTCACTTTCAGATTTTAGTTTATGATCACACTGTAATGTGATAGTGATACACATGCCATTCTCGATTCCTTGTGGTTAGTCATTATTATAATTCCTTGATGGTGTTCTCATGTACTTGACTCGGTTTCAAATCTCCCCCTTAAACCCAATTCCCCTCCTCCAGGACGAATCAGAATGAAACGTTAGAAAAATCAACACGAAGCTTTAATTCCAAAACCTTTGCACCACTTATAATTAAATCCTGCAGAGTTTTTATCACTGACCAATCTAGCTCCGGGCAATTTTTCATTAGTATTCATCATCAGTCAGGTTTCTACTAACTTCAATGCTCAATTACCATCATCAACCATGAAAGCCTAACGTAATAACCCCTTAATGAGCATTAATCCAAACAAACGTTAGCAGGAAAGATGAGAGAACAGAAGAGAGCTTGTTATTTAGAATAATGCAAACGACAATGTCCATGTTTAAATGTCATCGTAAGTGTAACTCCAATCTGCAAAATCATCCACTCCTCGTCTCTAATAAATGATAAGGGATCGTCAGACCATGGGAAAGCCTCACGCAAGCGTATACTAGAGGTTAATATGCGCATTTTTGGACACACTGATGCCCAGGACAGATTAGTTCTAAAAGCTAATCAAATGGCGACGACATTCTGTACTCGCTCCTGCCCTCATTTTTATTTTATGACAACCATTTTGTTTTGGTTTCCTGATTAGAAAAAGCTTCAGGTGAGTTCGCCTATGACCTTTGGAACAACAAACCTCTGTTGCAAAGCCTAATTATCTTTCTCTCCGGATCCAGCAGTGTAGTATTGTAATATTTTATCAAAGGGAAATCTCTCGTGAGAATAACAATAGAAACTCCATTTTGTTTTTAGCCTCTTTTAATCCGAACAAGGACTCTTCGTAATTAGCTGAATGTAGCCGCACTCGAGTGTGGATGTGTCATCCACCCCATAATTGGAGGTGGATCTTTAAGGCGTCTTGTTTGCTCTTTTAGATTATAAGTGATCCCTTTTATACCCTTTTAAGGGTCGCCGAAGAAACCACTTAAGTGTACACTTAACAAAGGAATCCGTTAATCCCAAAGACTTCACCTGGACCTCATCGACGAAGCTCAATTTAAGTTTGTTATTGTTAGAGTAAGATGATCTTTTGGAGATTTTCATCATCTCATTATTTCATCATGAGTTCCGTCAAGTTGAAAACTTCCGCGTCTGCCGTGTGCGTTGGCGACCAAAGAGACAAAAGTTACGAGGAGGTAATGGACTTACGGCTTCCCTTTCTTATAAACTTATATTTCACTCATTTAAACTGTCGCCTTGGATTTTCCGCCTCATTTTACGCTACACTCTAAATCCATTTTCGAAAGAAGCAAAACACCGGCGACATTTTCTACGGAAAATCAAGCGGAAAATTTTTATAGATTGTAATTTCTCAGTGTTTGTTCATTTTTGTTCATTTTTTGGTGTGGGTCATGAAAAGGGCTAGGTCACGTTGCATCTCTGTACCAGAGGTTGGCGACATTTTATATTTTTGGAGACAAAAGTTAATACTCTTTCACGTTTCTCAAAGATTTTTTTCTCTTCTGGTTTCTGTCACTCGACGTCCGTGTCTCTTATCATGATGACTCTTCTGGATTTATATTTTCCCCCTCCTCCGTCAAATCCTTCCATTTCTGTAAAGGAGATCACCCTTCTTCTGTACAAACAAACGATAAATCTAATAACTGTCCCCAGTCCTTATCATCACGACTCATCTTCCTATTCTCAGGAAAGTCACCAAAAAGTCCGATGCGACCATTTGGACTTGGACGCCATTCCGTATTCCCACCACGATCCCAAATCTACTCGGAATTTCATCATCTACAGCCATCGAGCTAACGAGGTTCTTCTGGTGTATCTACTATAGATAATTAATTCCAGTTTCTTCATTGCAGTAGCAGCAGCATGGCCGTGTTGGATGGACAATGATAATGACCCATGTCCCTTGTCAACTCTTAACATAACACACCCTGGACATCCGTGACAACCTCAATGTTCAGTTGTCAGTAAAACTGCTCCTGCGCAATTTACAGAAGAGTATCGCAGTATAAAACTTCAGAGATGAGCTCAGGTGTGGTGACTTTGTTTGTTATCCAAGTCCCAATAGCGATGCACCCTGGAGTCACTAAAACCTCCCAAGACACGCACCGTCGGATCCATATAATGTAAATATGGTTAGAAATTCCTTATGAATAAATGTGGATGACCATACAGTGTGTGTTTGCAAGATTCACGGTGGTTAGACAGTTCAGGGTTTCAATGGGAAGATGACTTAATAGAAGATTTGCTATTCAAAGAAAAGGCCTAGGATTTTAAAGTGTGAGAAGAAAAAGGAAGATTGGATTAAATGGGACAAAAGGAACGAAACGTTTTCTTCCTTGTGATTAATATGTTTGGGGAAGTCTGATCTTGACAATTTGGACAACGACCTAGAAAAAAATATCCAGCCTCTTTCATTTAAGTTTCTTCGGGCCAATTGGACAGCTTGGGGACCACCGAACACGACTTTTCATTGTTATCCTTCCGTCCCTGTCCCGCACCTTTTAATTGTTGTGAAGAAGGTAGAAAGAAAAATGTCCCTCCCCGGATATTTATTTTGGCCTTCCCATGTCCTTTAAAAGTATGAATTGAATTTCACTTTTCTGATCCATTCACCATTTCGCTTGTGTGTATCGATAATTCTAAACCAAAGCCAAGTGGTGCATTGGGAAATATCCGTTGAACTTTTTCAAACATATAATACGATTATCCCAATTGCCCTTTTCCATTTCAAAGGCCGCTTAACTTTGACATTGACATTTAAACACACACGTGCTCCAACGCCCAGGATATTGTGCTTACGTTAGACCCATTTTCTGACGTGTTACAAACACCATATCACAGACATTTGTACCCATTTACCCTACATGATGAGGCCATTAGGTTCAATTTTGCGTTGTGACCTTGCAATGCTAATTAAAAATGCATGTGACCCTGATAAGAGCTATTCAAGTTTAATGCGAATTAATTGATCCTTATTTTTCCGCACGTTTAATGAAGGTGTTGAAACGTCCTTATGCAATATGGCACCAAGATTTTTTTGCGTATCAGTTTTGTCTGAGAATTCGAAGCTTCTTCTTGACAGCTCAAAGATTAATCAATGTGGACAATCAAAAGTACTGAGCTTCGTGACTGTCGCACTGCTCCTGCCTCAAAAGAAGTCACACCGGTTTTCCACCTGAAAAATGTACTCCGCAGACATTTTTCCTATCGAGACTTCCTTTTCGTCATTCTTGTGAACTTCAGAGTCAATGGTGTGTTAAGGATTTGCCAAAGTGTGAGACTCCCATTGTTCATAAATTATCTCACTCCTTATTATGCAAATCCTGCTAAACCTGATGAGTCTCTAATTAGGTTCTTAACATATCATTGTGTCTCTGTGTAGAAGTGAAGATGGAGAGTGATGATAAGTGGAGTCATTCAGGTAGAACTAAATACAAGGAGTAAAACAATGGGGAGTCAGGGAGTTTAGATGGAGATAAGCAGCTGGCGCGTTAGTTTCAAATGCACAAAGCCATTTCTTATATGCCTTTACGATAACAGTTGTTCAGAATCGGCGACCATTTGGAATAATTGTTATATAAAACTTATAATACACTCATTTCATTACGAGTTTTTGCATTTATTCGTTTGCCCTTTCCATTCATGTCTCCACATAACTTTATTGCTGTACACAGATTATACCAGAGTAGTAATGCGGGTAATACTGCTTTTATGTAATAAATTTAATAGTAATATATTGAACGGAAATCACAATGTATTGAGATTAGGATCAACTTCTCCATTTTTAGTTCATGGCGGTTCATCCTCCGTAACCCCTATGTCTCTTCCTTTATATAAATTAGTATTATGGTATGGAACCATGATTAACAAATAGTAATAATTAATTTTTAACCACGGAGGATTTTAAAAAGGAAAATTTTGCAGAGGTTGGCTGCTGCGGAGTGATGGAAAACATGATATTCGTATGTCTTTAGGAAACATGAGGAAACAAAAGTTTAGGTGGACAACCGTATTTTGGCTTTTAATAAATTTAAACTCTGGCGCCTATGCTTATGAGTGGGTGTTGAACTCTCACAAATCTTGGACAGCCTTGTTGAGTGGGATAATCTGAACTGAACTCATAATTTATCCGGATGTAAATTGTAGTTTTATAGTAATAATATCTATGGAGATTTATTCAAAATAGGCGCATATTTTTCCTAACTTACGGATTGTCGGGATGGTAAACGGCGGGATGATGGGAAGGAAGTGGGTAGAGCCCTCGGTACATCGCCATTTCGGAATGTGAACTTCGGCTCAGTGGACTAAACGCCGAGCCGGCTAAACTACTATGATGATGATGTGAAGGGAGAGGTCGGTGATGACTCGTAGGTGGCGGATGGTGATGAGGCGGGAGCGGGTGATTTAAACTACTGGCATTATTGGTGTGATGATGGTGATGTCTGGACTCACTCGTAGGGGCGCCACCACTCCCGCTCCCGGCTAAGTCAGCTAGCGACCAGATTCGAGGTTTTTGACTTGGACTTGGGGTGGTCGTCACTTCCTCCTTGCTGGCATCGCTACAACTGGAGCCGGTCGGAGATGATTTCCCGTGCGCATGACTATTCCCTCGGCGATATCGGTCAGAGTCTGCCAAGAAAAAGGCATTGGTCAACAGGAAGTCATGACCAATAGAGCGCCCGCGCATATTTACTTTAGGATCTGGACGCCATGCACCTGATTTAAGATCTTAGTAATGTAAAGTTCAAGTTGCAAAACTTACCTCGATCATCGGATTGTTTTGTCTTTTCAGGTTCTGAGTCTGAGATGTCAACGTCGTCATCATCATCAGGCCTATTCCTTGGCTCCCATGTCATTTTATTTTCCTTCTTTAACCGTCTCCTGGCATTGGCAAACCAGGTTGAGACTTGGGTCAGGGTCATCTTTGTAATGATAGCCAACATGATCTTCTCGCCTTTAGTAGGATATGGATTCTTTTTATGCTCAGCAAGCCAAGCTTTGAGCGTACTAGTTGTCTCTCTTGTTGCATTCTTCCGTCGACTCCCATTCACATCAACGGCATATCTGCAAGGAAATTTCAAGTTAGCATAAACGGTTTGTTCGCAGAGTTGAAACCGAAAGTGTATCTCGGGATAGGATGATGATGATGCCCGCCCGTGAAGGAAATGAGCTCAGTGACTCGTGTCACTTCAAAGTTTCCCACTGACAACAATAAAAATCCGGATGGGTTTCCCTCCCTACTCGTCCGTCCTTAATGCATTTATCCCATTATAACCCCATTTTATTATTTACTCCCTGACCTCATCCCTTCTTCAATGGACAACTGCACTATGGCTAATGCACTTTCTCCAAATCACCCCCATTAAATCAGTGGCTGTAGTAGCTGGCAGTTAATCCATTTTCTATTATTATTATCATAGCCAACCCCCAATTCAATTATTCCAAGAGAACACTTTGACACTTGGAACAAAAAAGATTCATCAACATCTGCGAATCCTGGGTGTCACAAGAGTGTCGTGTGGTTCAAACCAATTTAAAAATAAGCGAGACGCGAAGCTATTCCATGATGAGGTGCTCTTATGCGTCCCATATAGCCGTGGTAAAGAGCCATTTATGACAATGGACACGCATTTGCCCTCATCGTCGTCAGCATAATCATGAAGAGATCTGATGACATTGCCAAGGCGCGTAATCCCAATTCCATTACTACGTTATTCCTCTCATATATTATTGATGACTCGCGCGACGACGAGGAAAAGTCATTTATTCCATTTATTTCATGGTAAAGTTAGATTTCCCCTTGCCTCCTTTTCCCCATTTACTTTAAGATTCTTCCGTCTAATGGGGTTTTTATTCCCATTTATTAATATGAATGTGTTCAAAAAGTTTTCAAAAGTTATGAGAGTTTTGCTTTCTCCAGGAGAAAGTAAACTTAGTTCATGTATGTGTGCTAAGGTTGGAGAGAAAATAAAATTGGCAAGGGCCCAATTCTTGTCATGTAAAAATTGTGTTGATACAAAGTGTCCCCTCGTCCTCGGTTTCCATGTTGTACACCGTCGTCTTCAGGAACAAGAGCGGGAACTATAAAAATTGATTAGACAGGAGTACTTTGCTCCCTGCACACAGAGTAGTTTCATTTCCTTTCGTTTGAAACTCTCTTTGGAGAAAGCCTAGGAGAAAGTGTATCCACCATAGCCTGTGTTTTATAAATGGCGCCTAGACCGAAACCCGAAGAGTGTGAAATAGGGATTCAAGGAGAAAGTTTAATTTAAAGGCGTGAAATTTTTGTGTACTCGGTCCTTGGAGGGAGGTAGACGGCGTAGAGTGTAAACTTTCTCCCTTAAATTTGACATCCTCGACTTCACTTTGGGAAGAGGGGAGAAAGTGAAGTTCCTTGACAATGAGAGATTAAGGAGGGAAGATGGAGAAAATGGGCGCGCAAAATCAAAACCATAGTCACTCTCTCTCCTTCTTTCTGTGGGCTTTTAAGCGGCAGGGAAATCGATCCTTTATAGTCTCCTTTACTTTCACCCAAAAAATAAAAAAAGAGAAAATCCTTGGTGGAGAAAATCTGCCGATTTAAAATCCCATTTTTTTCATCTCCCCTTCATATAAATGGGGACATTAGGGAAATTTATCGATTCCACTCTTTTCTCACATTTCCCTGTAACCTCCGCACTTCTTTTCGTCGTTCAAAAACTAATCACTTCTTCGTCTTCATTTTATGCTCTGTGGCCTGCCCTTTCTAAATGCTTTTCAAATTCATTTAGAAATAAAGGTTACGAAAGGTTACAAAAAGGAAATTAAAAAGACGCTCTTTTCCAGCATACGCATTTGGAATAATCTCAAGAATTATTGATGTGAACGATGATGAAGATTCTTGTTACTTTCGAATAGTTCAAAATATGATCAAATTACTGTTCAACAGAGGATCCATTTGCTCCCCAATGATTTATAAGAGCTTGCTAAAGTTTAAAATAAGCCAAGTGTCACATGGAGACTCCTGGTAGTCTAGAAGTGTGATAAATGAAGTTCATTCTGCCTCTGAAGAAATAAAAGTTGTCACACATTTTTTCCTAATCATAAGTTATCGACTGCCATTTTTGTTCTTTAGGAAGAAGAGGTCGAAGACAGAAGTTGTATTCTGACAAACAAAAATTGGCAGGAGCGGGACGTGTTTAAACGTTAGGGAATGTCGTTGAGGAGGTGGTAATAAATGCTGTACGACAACTGTGCATATGTTAACGGATTTATCTTTAACGGATAGGAACAAAATGCGCTGTTGTAACGCAGTGAAGGCAACCGAACATTTTCCTTTTTATTTTATTTTTTTGTATTGTGCAACTTGTGTCTTCCTCATTCTTTAAATGTACCCGATTACTTAACATACTGGAAAAGTTAGTTTAGGATTCTTAAGTGATTAGCCATAATACTTCCATTTAAAATTCTAGTCGTTAAAATTTCTTTTTCACCAAGGTGCCGCGATAAAAAAAACTGGATTTTCTTATCATCCTAAAGCCGCCATGATGGTAGTTACTTTTTCACACATCCTGTGTTGTATTGGGAAATTCGGAATTGGAGCTATATAACTTTTGTATAAATTGATACTTGCTTTTATAGCTTTCATCACAAAGTCTAGGGATAAACAGGGTCGTAATTTAAATGAGACTTTGGTACTTATTGGCAAAGGAGGAGCTCACTGATGTCATCCAATCCGAAACCTAAACATTCTTGGTCGCAATTAAACAAATCCGGTGGTGATAATTAGAGTGGGAAGTTTGAATCCAATTTCTTTAATTGTACATGAACCACACATAAGGGGATAAATTCTTCCAGGAGCATCTGCCAGATACTATAGAGTGACATTTCCAGACACATCTGCTGGAGTGTACTACCCTCCTACTTGGCATTTCTTAAACTAACATTATTTGGCACAGGCTGTCCGTCCTGGGATTTATTGCTATTTTAAGTAACTCAAAAAATCTTCAAAAGTAACATTACAACGACCCAACCCCTTCTCCATTTTCAAGGAATAAATCACTCAAAAGGCGGGAATTCCATCAACCCAGGACACACCGCAAAAAAGTATAAAGAAAGTAAGTCATTTAGACCGAAATGTATTGTCAAAAGCTTGACAACTAAAGTGCAAAATAATACGCCCCACAATTTTCGTTTTTTTTGGATTTAAAACTGAGGTTTTTCGGAGTTGGCGCATCAGAGAAGGGAGACCACTGACCAACCAACCACAACTCTGGGGATATAATGTCATTGATCTTAATTAAAGACGGATGAGCGACAAGATTTTGAGATGAAAACGAGACTGGGAAATGTCAATATATAAGAGGAGAATGGCGGAGGTTTCAAAAAGGGTGGGGAAGTGCTTGTCTCCTGAACAAAGTTACACATTGCGGGAAAGGTGACAGACCGCCTTTTACAAGGTTTTAGTCCACCCTAGGTTTTAGACAGCTCTGGTCAAATCAATCATAATCAAATCAGAAAAGTAAAGTTACGCTTACCCGTTGAAGGGGTAGGCAGCCGCTGCTGCCGCCGCTGCAGCCGCAAACCCAGGATCGTATGGGTGATACATTGACGGATACCCCCAGCCACTTTGACCAATCCCGCCATCCTTCATGTCAGGAAGTCCACCACCCTGAAACAATTAGAGATCCATAAATCATTAGTCTCAAACTTAGACTCGACGACTCATCATCGATCCACACGGCCCATTTTCCTATTAGTCAATTATTCAAACCATCCCTCACTTAACTTTTCCCTTCTACCAAGCCCCCACCTTATTGGAACTCACTTAACAAATATTTATCGGCATAATTGGACCTGTGGAAAACTTTTTTCGGCGCACGGACCCTTAATGACAGCCCTATTTAGAGAGAAGGGAATTGTTTAACATTCGTTTAGCCACGCTGAAATAATAGCCATCATATAATCAGCAGTAAACGACTGCTATCAGGACATGTATGAATAATATTTCGTCGCAGTGCCTAAATGACACCCTTCTTATAATTCAAACACGAAAATTACTTAATTCTACCTATACTTTTTATCAGATTGAAACAAAAGGTCCGTGCCAAATGAAATGCCAATGAGCAAAAACTTTGTAATATGGGCGGAGACGGGGGGTCTAATCAACTAAGAAAAGTAGCAGACTTAATGAATAGTTAAAACAAAAGATTAACATCTAGAATTATTCTTTTGTCATTTAACATTGGTTCTGAAAGAAACGCGATGACAGGGGACGTGTGATGGGGAAACCGTGGGCCGAAAAAGTGGAAAGTGTTTAATCAAATTAACGTATTTATATGAGGAACGATAATTCCCTAAAATTGAAATATTCCACTGCAGACGAAATCGTTTTGAATGAATAATATGAACCATAAATCAAGATTAAGAAAAACTATGAGAATAAGCAACTCATAAAAATTGGAAGGTATTTAATTTAAAAATCAATATGGCCTCCACGTGCCCCCCGCTTGGGTAAAAAGTTCAAGAAAACAAGGAAAGTGTATGTTTTTGTCACATTTTCCATGTACATAAAAATTATCTTTTTGAAATCGTAATCCGAGAGTTGCGAGCTTAGGTTGAATTTACTAGTACAGTTACAAGTATAATTTCGACTCTAAATCGATTGGCTCCTTGTTTTCTTTCGTGTGAATTGAGTCTCCCGCGTGTCCAAAAAGTGACAGGAAAGTGGCACTGTGAGTTCCACAAGGAAAGGCTTTTAGGCCCAGTGCTCTTTGTTATTTCGGATATGCATGTTCCCCATGCATGTAAGATTTGTAAGTCTCAATAGCCATTTTAACCTCGTTCACAACTTTGTTTCAATTCAAGTAATATTTCCTTGGCTTGTAATAAAATGCCGGGTAGCGGACATTCCCCTTGTCCATTTTTTCGTTCGTCAAACTCACTCAATCGTAAGACATGCAATTTACATCCTTGAGAAAATTGGCAAAGCCAAGAAACTCAGGCTTTGTCCTAACCAAAGGCCTTCAAGTTGGACCGGAATTGCCGAAAAATGCACAAATAAAAACATGCCAGTAAATTAATTACAACAATTATTGACAAAGACGACATCGTAAAATGCTCATTGCTAACTACAGCATTTTTTAAAGTGTCACCTTGAGTGATTTTTCTTTTTAGCTGATAGAAACACTGTTGTAGTTGTGGGTTGTATAGATTTTTATAAGGAAATTGTATTCACAACGCAAGTATAAAACATTGGTTGTTGGGTGCTGTCAAAATATTGAATTTTTTCAACAAATAATTACTTCCCATGCCTCCATTAGTTTTAACTCGAAAGCATCTTCACGTCCGCATCCAATAAATCTCAATATCCAAGCGTCTCCCTTTTCAGCTTTTGAAATTGAGACTCTCACCCTCTATATGACTTGGTTTTCCATTACAATGGGAAACAACGTTAGAAATCAGAGAATAATCTACTTTAATAATAATTACGAAATTAAAATGGATTAACATTACCATTCAACGAGTAATTGTTGGTTGTTGTTTTAATGCCTTTGTTTGTTAACACTCTGTGGGTAGGCTCATCTTACCAAGGTTAATAAATTAGTTTTTGCTCTTCAAAAGTATAGAATTACTCTGGAAAGCCTGATTTGTGGCTAATTATTTCCGTCATGGACCATAAAATCTGCAACTCCCATGAAGAATTGCTTAAAAAAGTCTCATATATTCAAAAACTTAAGACAAACACGTCCAATGTTATTCAACATTAATACTTCATACTTCATCCATACTTTTTAATTGGACACCTCCCTGCTGTTTTCATGTCGTTCTAAAAGCTCATATTGCATAAAACTCAAAAAATTTGCAAAGAGTGATAACAAGACATAATAATTTATCACCAAACTTTTCCCATCGCTGGCGAATCATTGCCAGTACCTTTAATTAAAGGCAAAGTCATTAATGCAAAAGTTGCTCTGAACACTTTAAATAAATACACAACCAATGTTAAAGTGAGAGATGATTATCTCCGTATTCCGTACTACGTGGTGGTCGTAATTAATTAAAAAGACCAGCAGGTAAAAACAAAGGTTAATTAAAAAAAATTCAAACATAAAATTCCAGTTTGGTCGAAGGCAAGCAGCAAATGACAAAAATTTGCACGACCGTCTCAGTCTCATTGTTGATTTCCATAAGAAGGTATTGTCAGCATCGTGTCATGTTCTGATTGTATTCTAATGCCGAGTGTCAGGAGCAGTAAACAACAATGCAATATTGTCTAACCAACAATGGGGAAGAAGAAGAAGACTTCCGCAAAGCTTGCCAAACAAATAATCTACAAACACTGAATATTTGTCAGCTTGTCCACCACCATTGTCACCCTAGAACGTGTTTCCTTCATTTGCATAAATACGAGGTGCGCTCATCCGTAAATGGCATTATCGTTAATTGCACTAATGGCTACACATTGGTGATGATGGTCACCAGGACGTGGGAGCATGACACCAAGCTTATACCTTATAGCCCATAGCGCATAATTTTACCTAAATTACAAATCCACATTACACATTACATTTTCGTTTGTTTGAAAAAGTTAATCAGTAAATGCTTAATCTTTTCAATGTGACTGTGTGTAAAAGGTAGGGAAACCGAAGTCGCGTCGTGTAGAACAAGTGGAACCGGTAAGACGAGATCACCAGCTTATGATAAGTCAAGTCGTCTCCGCGCCTTATATTTTTAATGTCTACTTTTCCATCTTCCTCCATTTATTTCGATTCCTATTCTTACACATTACTACGGACCCTGATGACGGACTTTCTTATCTTTCATTTCCCATTGTCTTTTACCTTTATAACAATGCAGACTAGTTATAAGGCCTACATATATAGGCACCTCATATTAATTTTTTTTGTATCTTTGATTGTTGACTCTTATAACGAAGAGGTTTATTTGATGCCTGTGAGCAACAATGGCATTGCATGTGATGGTTTTCGGTAACCTTAAGGTGGATATTTTTGAAATGGGTAATAATAATAAACCCATTTAAATTATATAACTCATCGTTTACAGCCGCGAGGGCGACGAGCTAGAGATCAACTTTAGGATGAAGCCATTGAGTTATCCGTTTTAATGTAAAACCCACAATTACGGACATTAGGAAGCATACAACAAACAAAAAGGAAACAAAGGCTTTGTAATAATGGACATTGTTGGAAGAACTCAAATTATATTTTTTCCCTTTTAATAAAAGTCTTTAATCCTCCTGGTTCAAACTTGCTTGAATATCCAGTGCACTGAAACTCCTAAATACGTAATGCGATGCGCCCGATTTTAAATTCAAGGAAGTTGAACACACGATGAAATCCCTCTCCAATTTTAAAAGTAAAAAATTAAAGAACAAAGTCCTTCCGTTTGATTGCAAAATATGTGTGTGTGTGTGCATGTAATTCCTGGAATTAATTTCATTTGGCTGGAACATTGGGCCTTCGTCTCCGCCTCCTTGACTCTTGCTCCATCGTCAATTGAATAGTAAATGAATCGATGATTAATCAATAAAGAGTGAGTTTGTGCGCGAATTCAAAATGCAATGTTGATTAAATTGGTCGATTGGATTAAAATTGCAACACGACAGTTGCAGAAAGGCGTGTGCTTGGCCACCGACTCAAATGAAATTAATGTAACCCTTTCAATCACATTTTGCATTTGAGGTTGACATTGACGTACTATGAATTAATAGTGGGTGACACAACCTCCCATGTCGTCCACACCTTCACTTTTAGACGACAGAAAAATTGAGATGTTGACTTCACGGGAATTAAGAGCATATACCTAACATATAGGGCTAAAGGTCACTTACCGCGGCAGCATAGAGAGCTGAATGTTCTGCAGCAGCGGCTGCAGCGGCAGCAGTTAAGTATGCAATTTGATCCGGCGAGTATGGTGAATTTGTGTTTGGATTTGCCCCACCCCCACCGTGATGGTAGACAAGTGATGGAACGGCGGATGCCAATCTCTGATAGTTAAGGAGTCCACCCCCAACGGTGGCTGGAGAGGCGCTACTCGCCGTGACCGGAGAAATGGACTTGAGGCAATTGCCTGAACACAGGAGTGAGCGACATGCTGGACATCCACTGCCACCACCACCGCTGCCACTGTCACCACGACTTCCGGAAGTACTTCCGGCAGGACTTGATCCCCCTGGGGACGATGATCCCCCACCGCCATCCTCACTCTTTACACTTCCTCCCTACGAAGAAAGACACAAGTCGTAAATCAAAATATTATAAAAATATTTGAAAATCATCCCTCATTCCAAAAGTACAAGGGAGTATTAATTTCTATTCTAAAGTGTAATGAATCTTCACTTACGTTCATCCTAGCAACAGTAGCCAATAATGGAGCCGGATTCTTCGGAGTTGGAGCCGCGGGGATCTCCAAACTGAGCTGTGGCGCTCCTATTGTTACTAGAAAACTGAAACCACCCCCGATGCTTATAACAACGAAATCCCAGCTTCTGGATTTAATTTACGAGCGTCAAATCACCACTGTGTTTGTCACTATTGTCAACTTTATCACACCGTGGATATTATTGGCTGGAAATAATGTATGTGTCAGAGGTGGAATTGGTTCAGTAGTGTTTCGCTGGAACAATATTTGCTAAGCGTCTTGTTTGTAATACACATGTAGGAATCTGTGTGTGATTGGTCAGGCGGACACGAGGTTGATCTGGACTAGCTTCTTACGACTGCTCGTCACCCTCTTATGCTGGACGACTGTGTCGCTTGAGAGTGAGAACATGTGTAGGTTGTTGGACAGGAGGGTGACAAGTCTACCTGAGTTGATGATGATGATGAGCAGACGATATGTCCATGATGGCAGAAATGAAATTAATAGTCGTCGAGGAGGTGGTGTTGGGTAGGAGTCCAACGGTTAGCAGTTTCGTGTTGACATGGGGAAGCGACGGGTTGGTATTTTTTTAGTGTAAATGTATGGACGCTCTTGTCTATTCCCACACCTCACCGTGTCCTCTCCCCAACGGTGGTGGTGGTGGACCTTGGTTGAGGAAAGGCGAGGAAGCGGCCCAGCTCGGGCGTCGTAGTGTATATCTGGGAGCGAAGCGTTCTCTCCTGCCTGTTGTGTACATTTGAGAACACGGACTACCCGTGTTACTGTCGGGGTTCAAATGCTAATGGTTGGTAACAAGCATTTTGTGCCGGGGAAGTGGTAGTAGGTTTTTGGCCAATCATAATCATGTTCTTTTGAGGAGTTTCGTTGAGTCTGCTGAACAATAAAAACGGTCGTCGGTGTGGCGTGTTGGGAGATGAGTAACTTTTGCTTGTTTTGAATTGGTTCGAACAAGGGGAAGCGGGAGGGGAGTCTAACAGTTAAGAAGGAGGTAGCTACTAGGGCGACCTTTACCACGACTCAGAGAGGGAACACACAAAAACCTGACGAAAAAAATACGAATGATGAACAAGGTTTAAGGTTCCCGAAAAAACGAGTTTTCCTCTTGGGGATATTAGGGAGTTCTCTCATATATAAACTTACACGAGAGTGGTACATGGCCCACCTTTAAGTCTTTTTTGTACCCACCGGGCTCTTCGGGGGAAACAACAACGGCGCGTCATATCAGTGTGGTTGGCCCCGGAGGAGGTGGGGCCAAACCCAGCTTCGCTTAAACCCCGCCCCTTTTTTACTTTATTTTTTTCCGTCGTTCCCCCTTGACTGATACATGGAGAGATGGTTATGCTCTTCGTTTCCTTTTTGTTAGTTACAAACACTCCCTTGTTACAACCCATGTTTCCCAGTCTACCCCTTACCATCCCTCACTTGTACAGAATCAACTAGGAACGACGACGTCGTGAACGACGACAGAACCTCACTTTCCTTGTGTCAATCAATAGAGAAACACTTCGGCTCCCTGGCTTCGGGATAATAAATCCCAAGGGAATTTACCTAAACCCCGACTTCCGAATGAGTCTCCGCATCTCGATGAATCAAAACCAGTTTCATAACGGGAATAAAGCTCCCTCCATGACCCTTGACACAAAAGAGCAGATGTATAACATGGATAATATCAGAGCACAAATGGGTGACAAGGATTTCCTATACACACCGTTCTGTCACTTTATACACACAACTGTATCTCCAAAATTATTCAGAATGTAAACAACTTTCTCCCGAGAGCGAGCCTAAACATAACTGTCTCTTGGCCGTCAGTTCACATCAGTTCGCCCAAAGCATCCATTGTCGCGTGCTCTCGAGAGTTGAGACTTTTGATTTAATTTCCGGCCTGTAATAAGATGAAACTGGTCCCTTACACCGTGACCAAAGTGCTGACACATGGGGATTAAATGTTAAAAAGAAACTTTGAGGGAACAACGTTAAGGGAAAGTGGAGGATTGAAAAGGTCCCACGGTGTTTTGGGATTGGTGAAAAGATAAAAGTCGGAATCCCTTTTTGATGGTCCCTCTGCCGCTCCTTGAGAGAAAGAAGATTGTCGACATAAGTTTTTTCTTTTTTGTTCTCGAGGCTTCTGTTTGGTACAAAAGTAAAAACAGTGTGTCCATTTTGAAAGGTTCTACACGGTAAAGTCCTTTGAAAGATGAGCCTTATCTTTTAACAGGATGAGAAGTTGATCGAAGGAGAGAGAAAAATCACTGCGAAAAAGACTTTTTCCTCCACTCGCTTTCTCCATTGCCTTTTCCAGAGGAAAGAAAAAGGAAAGTTGGAGAAAGTACTTCCTCGAGTTCAGGCCACCATGAAAAATATTTCAGCTCCTGACTTTCTCCTTTCTCCTGAAATCCTTCTGAAGTCAGAAACTATCCTTTTGGTTACAAGCTTGCTATTGTGTACATGAGCTCCTTTTTCATCCTTGTATATTTTTGTCGTCCCTCGAGTTCATTCGTATGGACCAAGCTTACTTTACACCACCCGGGCGGGGTCCATATTACTTTCACCAGGAGGCGGATGTCCTGGCATCCTCAGATGATTCCAGCTTCCCCTCGTTCTCGGAGCTCTTTCTTTATTCTTGACATGAAGGAGCCTTTGTTCTCTCAAATCCTTTCATAAATATCATCTCTCGGGAAAGGAGATCAGAACCTTTAATAAATATTTCGCCCTTTTGTGTCAACTGTCGTCAACACGTGAGACTCTTCTCGCTTGGTCTATCTCCTCCGCTCATAATACAAAACATCCTCGGCCACGGCTTGGGAAAGTCAATTTTAAAGGCGTTGCATTATTTATGCGCAGAAACACGTCTTCTTTTTGTCTCCTCAGGACTGGACATGTGTAGAACGACATTGTTCATCATCATCATCATATCTTCCATTTTCCGTTACAAGTTGAACAAGGCCGAGTGTAAACAAAAGGGCGGATCGATTACACCGTGTGTATATACTAACTACCTGGTCTCCGATGGGGTTTTTCTGGTGGGACTCTCGTTGCCCTGGGAGACTCGAACAACCCCGGGCTTCCAAGCCTGACGCCACCAATGCAACCTCACGGGCAAATCTTGAAGCAATCAAGCTCCCTCACTAGTAATGTTCATCACCATAATTTGCACACACACTTTTATAATCATTACTCAGAGACTCGGCTGGGCGGAAATGAAAGAAAATCTGTCACGAGATCTCTCATCCGCTGATGTTTTGGGGTTCCGTCACGGGCGAAAAATCCGATGTATGCGCATAGAAGCTGTTGGCGAATCATGTTTGCATGTTAGGAACCAAGTAGAACATGGACAGGTAATTTGGAGGACATCAACAATGAAGCTGATGCGCTTTCATTTATGGATTCTCCTTTTTGTATAAGCTTATATGGCCCTAATGAGCACGTCACTGTGGAGATTTGCAGTTCCTGCCAATAATAATATGTCCTAATGAGCATTAAAAGTCAAGTGTGTGCGATGGACTTGGTCCTGAAGCTTATTATATTTTCAAGGTCTAGCTCCTCTAATTTATGGTGTGAATTCAATGGTTAATGGGAGTCGTCATACTTCCTTCTGTTTTTCATGTTGACGACCGCGATGAGTTTATATTGTTTATAGAGTGCAACCAGGACATGCTGCTATGCTGAAAGCTCATTAATTAAAATCGGCAAAATTAATGAAGACGAGTGTGAGAACAACATCATAGCTCAGCAGGATATCTTCATAGCATTGCCCGTATCCAAGTTTATTAGGTCAGTCAATGTCACCAACAAGTTCAATCATAGGCTTTCAGACAGTTGGGTGACATTGGCCAAAACACAAGTTAGACTTCACTGCTTGCTAATATTCCAACAGGGAAATCACACTTTGCTCTTCCCCCTCTTTTCCCTTCCTACTTTTAATTGATCTCTAGAGATGGATTTAATTTAATTAACAGGCAGGGTCGTAGGGGCTTCCTAATTAATTATTATGAGCCACTTCTGGTTTTCTTTTCTTGTCATTGGACAAGTTCCACAGTTACTTCCCTTTACACGCTGGGTCTTTTATGCGTTTTATTTCCTTAACCAATGAAAACAGAGGACGCATGAGATAGCGCCCGGAATAGTGTATGCGCCCGAATACATGCATTGTGCGCCGCACGAATGCATGACGGACGTTCATAAATCTTGTGCGACTTCAGCAAAGTCATTCATTATGATTAATGGACTCGATGTGAAGAAAAGGTATTTGAGTTACGTGCCATAACTTTTGTTTGAGTGACACAGCATCAAACGAGGATAAAAGGGCCACCATGGCCAAGGAGAATTCGAATCTTCCCCCGCGGAATGATGAAGATGCGCGCATTGGTTTTCAATATAAAGAATGATTCCCATTGAATGTGATTTTGAGAGTATAGTGGAGAGCTTGTAAGAAAATAGAAAGAGGATTTTGGCAATAAGAAAGTGAACAGAAATCCATGAAGGAGATTATTCGACTTTTCCAAATTCCCAACATGCGAATAAAAAGTTTTTCCCCTCCTCCTAGGAAATAGAAAGTCGACGAAGTATGTGGAAAAGTGGAATTTTATTCAATATATTGGAACTTCGTCTATAACTTAACTTGGTTTTCGTACAAGACATTTTACAAAAGACGTCGTCGTATACGACTCCCTTTGCCCTGTGTGAGACGATGTGAAAAATTCAATGAATAGATCCACTATGGCATCCCGTCGCACACTTCCAATCCACAAAACTTCTCCATCTTCATCTTGCTTTTAGCCAGAGACAATTTTCCTTCCGTGTTCGCAGTGCCTTTGAAAAGGAAAATTTAAGAAATCCCGCTACCCACCAATGCTGACAAAACCATGCCACTACTATCTGTTTCTTATTTGAAAAGTCTATCACTTTATCAATGTCACGAAGTTTGTAAAAATTTAGCTCTGAGCGATCGGCTCTTTGCTTAAAAGTGTGCCTTCTTTGTCAGACATTTTGCAAATATGGCCGCTTGCACTTTATAGTAAAGAGGTGCGGTTATAATTATTCCGGTCATAATGGAAAACAGTTATAGCCTTAGTACATGTCTTTGTTCAATTCACGCCGGGATTATTCTCGCTTTCAATTCTTCTAGAGTTCTGCGCCCCTCGAGGCAGAGACCACCGCCGATGCATTTAGGAATACGTGCATATGTTCCTATAACTTGACAAAAATCCTAGTTGACTTGTCAAATAGACTTTATTTACACTATCCTAGTATTGGACTACTGTAATTCCTTTTGGGAATTAATGTATGATAATACCCCAAATATGTTGAAGTCTCAATTTCCATTTGGCCCGATGAAAGCTTTTGCTTGAGATAATTAAAAGGTTTGGGGGAAGATATGAAGAATTCCTCAGGGGAATTAGGCTGATGGTGAAAAGTCGGGGTTGACATTTCTCTCCCGCGGGAAGTAGGGGGGATACAAACGCCAGATTTGAAAATGGAATCATATATTCACTTAATAATATTAACAGTAAGTAACACTCTCTTCTCTCACGATGTGTATATTAAAATGGCATATAAAACTTTTTCCCGCCAGCCATAAGAATCGATACTCTCTCTCTGTATCCTATAATGGAGTATTCAAAGTAACTTTTTGGCTACACTTCAACACAAAAAGAGCTAAACATGATCTCCCTTAGCTCGAGTGAGTCGGAGCAGGAGTCTAAGTGACTCCATTTGTAGGAAGCATGTTGAACTCCGATAAATCTCTGATGTAACATGATCGCCATACGACGGAGTATAAACTCACATTTCCCGCTTTATGTGCACACTACTGAAGAAGTGAAAGTTTTTCACACACACACGGCCGTTTTCCTTTTTTCCCGCTTCTGATTTACAAACATGAGATTGGATTTTGACATGAAATCCCATTTATTCAGTCACTCGTAATAACAAGGAGTTCAGATCCCTTCTTTGGGCCTTGGAAAAAGTAAATCTTGTTACTTTCTACTTTCACTACTGGGAGTAGTATCGAGTATATAAACTGAATTTTAGCGGCTTACATTGCATTAACTGAATCACATGGTATCAAACAGGGGGCGGAATGTTTAGGAATATTGGGAAAAGGTCAAGCTAAGGTCTCAGTTAAGACCTCTATAGCATTTCCTAATATTTTATTAAAACTTTTAATTAAAATAATGTTAATTCTTCACGTTTCACGCCTTTTGTGTGTGTCATTTCATGTTGTGATTAAAAACTCCATATGGTGGACAAAGGCGGGAGTTTTTAAAACTTTGAAAAGCCAATAAGACCGAAAAGTGGATTTTAATTTAAAAAGCCAATAATAAAACTCCCTCCTGCCCCCTCCTTTGTCCTCATTTTTATTTTATACCAAATTGATATCAAAGTAAGTAAGCATGTTCCGAGTTTGTATCAGAAGCCTTTAGTTTTGTAGGGGAATGACATCTCAGAATATTAATGCAGTCACAGAAGGGGCGTGAAAATGGATTTTAATGCTTTATTTGAATCCTCTCGCACTTTTCCAATTTCCAAGTTTTTAAACTTGTGTGAACGCTTTCGTTTGAGAAAGTGACATTTTGAGTAAGTGAAAAGGAAAGGGAAAGTTCATTTTAAAATTGAACAATGAGGATCCAGGGAAAGGAACAACAGTTGCGTTTTATGGCGTGTTAGTTAGACAGCCATTTTCCTTTCTCCCTCAGAGTGAGACAGATTGATTCCATGCCCATTTGTTTCCGGCAGCTTCCAAAGGGACTTTAAAATGGATCCATTGTTAACATAGAAAACTTCAATCTCAGCGCAAAAATTCAAATCCATTCTAGAAATCCTAACCTGACGAAGTGCCATAAGTGTCAATGTACGATAAGGTTGTGCAATTGTTGGACCATTGTTGTCTCTTTGAACTAAAAATACTAAAGGGGATGAAAAGACAAAAGAAGGAAGTCACGAAGTGGCCACTAGAAAGAGGGGAGAAAGTCAAAGTGCCTTTCTCATTTTTTTTTTGCCAAATAATCCCTCGGGGATGAAGTGGAATAGAGGGGAAACCAGAATTCCCGGGTGAAAGCCAAAGTGAAAGTTGGAGAACAATGGGATGAAAACGTGACCCTGCCATCAAAAGTAGCGCCAAGTTTAAGATGATGATAAAGATGGAGATTTCCAAGTGATTCTCCCTTGCCAGCGCAAAGTGTGAGAAAAAGCATCTTCATTTTCGGTCTGTTGCCACCACCGCCGCGGCGTCTTAATCAATAATCACTTTCCCTGTGTAAAGCTTTATCCCTCTTAACTTTCCAAATCGCGCTTTCACCACTTTCCCCTTCACCCTTGAGTCCATTGATGATAATGAGAGTTCCACCCTATGCCAATGATCCCAAGGATAGCTTCAGTAGCTCCTTTTTCATGATTAACAGCTAAACCCTTTTTAAATTGATCCTAAAGCCTTTGCTTTTTTTTCACGAAGCTCCAGGATGTACAAGCCTCGTTATCTTCCAAACCAATCCAATTACGACTTTTTCTCGATTGATACTGAAAGCATTTTCTGACAGGATGAAGTTGACTAGAGAGAGAAAGGGTTAATAATTCTTTATAATTATAATGTGACTCTTGGCTAAAAATCTTCAGCAGAGACCGCCGTAACAAGGTTTCCAATTAAACAATCCCAACTTCTATAACCGGCGATTAAACTTTTCCATTAAAATCGTAGCTTGGGGTGATCCTTGGTATAGACATGCAAACGAAAATTCCGGGTAACGGTGATTCATCCTTAGAGGAAATGTAATTTTCAAATGTAATTAGAGGACACAAATGTTTTACAATTTTCCCCATAAAAATGACTTTGAAGGAGATGGATGAAGACAAAAACGAAATAAATGGAGGAAACCTTCATTTGTCCCATTGAAACGGAAGTAAAACGTCACCCTCCTTAATTTGATGATTTTTTCCTCCTTGAGGTCAAAGTTGGAATTAGTTGGTGGGTATATGATTTGAGAAGAAAAAATCATTACATCCCGTTGTCATCCTATCATGCCCTTAAGTGTCCCCGCACTTAAGGTCGACTCACATTTCAAAACGGTATTTGGTAGATACACACTTTAGATTAGATTTTGGAAACAAATATTTGTTTCATCCTTTTCGGATTTTATTGGGATGCTTATGATCCCCTTAAGTTTTGTTTTTGTCATCCTCGCCAAAAGACGCGGGTGGACCCGTTTGGTAAAATGTAATTGGAAACCGTCTAATGTAATGAGCTCCTCCATTGTCTCGTTCCAAGTATTTACTTTTGCCTGCCCACTTAAGTGGTTTCCCAAGGAGACTTTATGACCCTTCTGTTGACCTAGTGAGTCAAAGATACCCTTACTATAGCACACACACACTTCAACCAAGATCAAAGGAACCTAGGCGAGTTTGGTATTGGACGAGTCCAGTTTTAATTAAACTCGGCACACTGGTACGAACTCAGTTTAATTCCAAAGATAAGATGACAAGGCCCAGGTTTTAATGAAGGTTGAGGGCCTGCGCCGTGGTGAGAAAAGCTTCTTTCTCTACTGTGAGAGCCTTAATGACGAATCCAGTGGATGGCTGCGAGGAATGATCCATTAAAGTGACATTCCATTGTTGTTTGGACCTTGGCTTAAAACAAATGGTCCAGCCGGGCTTAAGGTTTTGATGATTGTTTTGGGTTCCACAGTGTCCCTGATTAGTTTCCTGGGTTGTCAAGCAAGTAAATGGATGTGGCTGGTAGTGGAAGGAAGGGATGGATATATTTCTCATGTCAACATAGGCCCTCGGTGTGTTTCCTTGTAGGACGACACGTCTCTGTCTTCCAGTCGACAGATGAAAAGTGTAGAAAAGGGAGACTACAAGGTTTCCCCATTAAAGTGTCCCCCAAGTATCAGTGTCTCAATCTGGAAGACTAATGAGTGTCCAAGTCCAATGGGTGTGGTCTATCCAGAGGCACATGAACAGCATAATCAAGTGCAAGAGTATGTACGCATTGCACTTCTAAAGCTTGCCTTTGAATGAGCGCAATGAGACGAAATAGTGGTCCACCACCGAGTCATGGATGTCGTAAAACATCCAAAAGAGTATTAAAAATATCCACATTGGAACTACTGGAATGTTTCCGGGGTTGCAATAAATCTGGATTGTGGAAGAAGTGGATTTATTCACACCGGGCATCCGTATTCATTAAGCTAAGGCTGGAAGCTAGCTTCTTTCAAACCTTGAAAGCACAAATGGGTGGTTGTTGACCATTAGGATTTATTAGAACCCACACCGTGGAACCAACGTCGTGGGACACTCAACCGCAAAATGTCTCTTTCCTAACTACTCTAAGCAATCCCTCATTCCTGCAGATTAAATGACTTTTGCAAGTATATCATTAAGGAGAATGGAGGAATGCATTTGTTTCCAAACCTCGAAATGTTCGTTTCTTTTGGGTGACATTTCCCTCTGGTTCTTGTTAATGGAAGAAGAAATAAAGGGAATTCTGTTTGACATTTGGATCTAATGAAGAGAGACAGAAAGGTAAAGTTAAAGGAATTAAGTCGGGATGATGATTTTGGAAAAGGCCATTTTGAAAAGAGCCAGACTCCTCTGCTTACCACAGTAAAGTGTAAATAAATGGGTTCATGGAGGGGCTAATGATAATGGTGAAACTAATGAACGGAAAAAGGGAATCCAATCCAACATGTTTGTCAACAAGTGAGGAAAGCAAGTGATGGAAGCTGGTCGTGGATCCTGGAACCGGGATTTTTGAAATTGGTGAAATTGACAGAAACACTATGGGAATTCAGAGTGACACGCGGGGTGACAATTCCTTTCTTGGTCTAATAGAAATGTCTCTGTCCCATTTGAATATGTAAAACAAAAGAGGACGCAAGAGAGCACTATGCAATTTTCACTCAAAATAGTTTAGATTCTCTCTTGAATTAATCAGGATATGACCATGTTCTGCTGTGGATATTTCCATTTGCCAAAAATCCAGGGCGGTGGTTATGGTGACTTTTGTGTCAGGTCGCGACACGCTATCCTTGAGGGACGGCGCCTTCAAGCCCCATTAAAAATCAGAAGCGAGGAAGGGGGACGGGATCATTGTCTTCAATTTAGGTGGTTGACTTTTAAATTAGTGAAGTGACCCTTGGTGACATTTAAGACGCCTCCAGGCGCCCTTATCCTCACATCTTCCCTTACAAGTCTCCCAACCGTTTCAAAATTGTGTGACTCGCCTTGGCAAGTATTAGGATCGTAAAGTGTCTCCCTTGGAAAAGGTGTCGACGCACATCTTGAAACTGGAATCCTTAAAAATCCAAGGACACGCTGGGTCGTTGATTTCCACTAAAAGCATGAATCAATCTTCTTTTAAGCCTCTCGGCTCTCATTGACTTAAGGCTTAACGCATGCGGAGTTTGCCAAACACCATGTCACGTGGCATTTTGATTTTTAATAAATACCCCGGATCGGTTGACATTTTTTTCATCTCCCAAGACAATCCATTGTTGTTGAGCTTACACAATTACAACTTTGATTTTGTTCAAAGAACATGTTAAAAGTTGGATGGTATCATTCTTCGTGCGAGAGTCGACGAGACGGCGACGACTGGGGACTTGATAGGGATCTTGAAGGTATCCCTTTGGGTTTGGTAATGAAGAATGGGGACAAGGCAGGGTTTGAAAAGGGCCCCTCCCCTGCAGCCTTTGTATGCTAATTACGTGGAGGGTACACGAAACAATCCACTCCTGCCACCTCATTACGTCCCTTCTAATGAACACTACAGCTGTCACCTATTACCTCCCCTTAGGAGACTTTTATGAATATCCAGAAACAACTTTCCAGGGAAACCGGTACCATAGGCCAAGGACTTAAGACTCCATGCTGGGAAGACTCATGTTCCACATACTGTACAACGACGGTCAAACAACCTGGACATTATGGAGCATAATTGTTTGCTTTTCACACGTACAACCTTATCAGACAGGCTCCATCTAACTTCCATTGTCATGCAAAAGAAGCACTGTTACCACATGCGTGGTTGGACAACACCGACCGACAAATCTCATAAAACAGACTATTAATTTGCCAACTTGGATTCCATTTTGGGTTATATTCTTTTCCCACTTGAGAGTATGTCTTCATCATCAATGTTTGTGATGGTTGTCTCTTTAAAATGCAGAAAAGCTCTTAAAATTATTGACAACTGGGAAATTAACATTTTGGGGTTTTATAACCAGTTATGCGCTGTAGCTTCAGTGTATATTTCATTTCAACTTTGAGCGTCATAAATGTCAGTTTAATTTGCTTTGAGCGTAAAGTAAAAGAAGTATGGCGCCTAATTGGTGTCATAAGCTGTACATTTCTCGATCCTCATTAGCAACTCTGAGGTTTTTAACACTCACTAAAGCAATAAAAATTCAAATAAAATTGCGGATAGTCGTATGATTGCGGACATTTTGCACAGCTATTCAAAAAGTATTTGCAGACGTTTTTTGCACTCTAGCATAATAGCTGGTGGAAGTTTTTGCACCAAAGACGGATGTCTTGTTTGGTTTCGAAGCTGTTCAAATACACATTGGAAATGAATTCGTTACTTTTCTCTAGTTTTTAAACTATGAGCATCCTTCTGTCGTAAATTAAAGTTTCAGCTTCCGCACATATCTTATGATTTTTTGGTGTAAATTTTACACCTGTTTCCCTCTAACCTGTCAGTCTAGCACACTGGAAACATCAATTTTGGGGTTATCAAGTAGACATTTGAGAATGGTTTCGCCTATTTCCTTCAATTCCAAAGTCATTTATCTGTTGCCTTGGTTGTAAAAGTGAAGACTAATGGGAGTCATGGGAGTCTCCAATGCGAAGACTACCATGGGAAGACGGCGTTGTTTTGCTGCACAGTGTGGATGTTAAGCATTTTCTAGTATTTTCTAGTAGAACACCGTGTCGCTACTTAATTCATGATCCTCGCTGCCAACATTTCCCAGAACATCACAACATTTTAACACTACCCACACGTATTACTTCCAAGCCCGCAAACATTTAAACCAAAAACTACGAAAACATACTGCCACACTTGCGTCATTTGTCTCAATCGTCGAAAAAATATTTTTACTACTGCTAGTCCGCAACCCAATTGACTCCGATCCATCATCCCTTTGCACCCGCTGCAAATTCAAAATTCCTTCTTGGAACCCATTTTGGCATAGGAAGCCATATAATCATAAGGCTTCTCACCCCCGGGTTTATCATCGCTTAGCAAGCGGATGCAGTCTTTCTGCTTCCGCAAATAGACTTTTGTCTCCTAAATTAGAAGCTAATTAGAGTCAGCCTTGTACAAAACTGTTTTGTTTCCCAAAGTTGAGTACAAGATAGGAATCAGTGGTCAGTTGACATTGGAGCAAAAAGGGCTGCAATAGAGAACAATGGGACGACACAATGGGATTTGTGTTTTTCCTTTGTGCCCTTTTAGATGTAGTGACTGGCCACCCATGGACCTCACTCTGGATCATGGTCGTTCCTCATCATCTGTCTGTATAAGTCACTCAATGCCTCCCAATTTGGGAATTTTGGAGTCTCCTAATTATCTTAGATTTATGGTAATGACTTGGGGTCTCTTCCAAAATCAGAGAGAGAAAGAGTCACACGGAGGGAACTAGGGTTCAGCATCTGTGAGCTTTTGCAAAGGCACCTTGATCATTTTGGCAAGGATCGGGGAAGCGATGACAATAAATCAGCGGTGGTGACCGAGCTTGTGGTGAAGCTTTAGAAGGCAAGCGACCACGCTCGGGCTCTTGATGATGTTGACGTTACTGATGTCTCCAAGAATGATCATTATTGGAAAGGGTAAAGCCACCATTCACTCAAGTCTTGGGGAGAGAGGGTTTAATCCGGAGCCCGGGATTTTGGAATTACCCTCCATGCCCTCCTTCTCTTATTACAAGAGTGAGGCGGAAAGACAAATGGTTTCCAGACGTTGATAAATTGTTTGTCTATTGGGTACTAGAGCAATACATACACCGACAGCAATGGCCAATCCCGAAACCTCAAACTCTCTAATGAGACGCTGTTGAAATCATTTACAATGTAAAAAGGGTAAAACGCTCTAATTTTTAAACCAAGAACTTCATCCCCTTTGTAAATAAGTTTAAATGAATTTCAAAATTTTATGTTTTATTTTGGAAACTTCCAAATCCACTGGGTGTCATCAGGCCAGAAAACTTTTACTTTTTAATTCACTTAATTTCAAAAGCTTCGCTTTTTGGAAAACTCTCGAGACAAGAATTATTAAAGTCTCTCAAAATGCATTCCTTTGCCAAAAAATGGATTTGAAAGTGCATGTGTATGTATTTAGTATTATGATGGTGCTCATGTTTCATTTATAATGGTCGTGTTTACTCCAAATAATCTGCGATAGATGGGTTCGGAGCTAATAATCTTGTAGCCTTCGGTTGACATCTTCACTTGACAAGAAACTATATGGCCTGACACCCCTTCGAAACTGGATTCTCACGCAATTTATGTATTTTGTCAAGATAAGACGCCAGTAGTGGGAGTCAATTGGAGATTAATAAAAGTTTGACCTCATCTTAATCAGAAGCGTCAGTCCATGGGAACGGGGACGATAAGGTTTTATCCTTTTCTTGAACTCGTTTTTACCATAGGCACACATAACACTATGAGCACATTCACAATTATCTATTTGTGTCATCCCCATTGACATATCATTGATATCCAAATACGCAACCCATGTCCAAATAAACACTGAAGAGTGAAGGGACAGGGAACAGTGCTTTAACATGAGTCAAAAGTCAAGAGTTGGATATCGAGAGTTATAAATTGATGGTAATTGACGGAACAATCGAGATTTCGAGAGTACGTGGAAAGACAATGAGTCCCCTTGTCATACACATGCAGAGATGTTAAATGTTAATCATATAAACATCCATTCAACAATCATAATTCATCTAAGGACTTGGAGTGGAGTAGGAGTAGAGGCTTCCATTGCCAAAATATTGCCCACCTACCCGGGAGGAACTAGGCGTAAATACCCTATAAGTCTGTTCCTGAAGGGACCTTTGTTGGACATTTGCATACGAGCTCCACAACCTCGTCCCTTTACATGATTTATGTCCAGAATTGGTAGTAGCATGGCTACAATATTATTTTGAAATAATGAAAAGTGATACTTTGAACCCACTGTTTGTTTATATAATATAAAACAAAGAATCACGCAAAGAGCATTTGTCACGGGATAGAAACTGTGTGGATTATAAGACACGGTGATGTCCTGTGGTGGGATTCACCGTGGGATGATCCCACCGAACCCCCATGGTTCCACTGTCTCTTCCCACAACAATTCATTTTTTTTTAATAATTTAACATAATAATTCAGCTAAGGCAAAAAGGAGCCCCTTTTCTGCAATTTTACACACGGAGACATAATCTTTTGAACGTGTAGTGCACGGCCATGTTAACATATGTCGTAGTCATTTACAATTTCCCACATGCGGGGCTGACATCAAGTTTTATATGAAACGTTAGAGACACTGTACCGCTTATAAAACATTAGCGTAAACATTTATTGCTTTTTTGTTAAGCTTTTTAGCTTAACAAGCTTGGTCCCTTAAGGGCTAGAGCAGACGGTAGATGGCGAGCTTTTACATACGGCGGATAGCCGTAATGTAGCTTTACGCAAGCTGCTATGTTTGGCCTACGTGGGCGGCCTCTTTCAAAGGTCCGGACATAACAATTAAATATGATTTATAGCCATCAAATTGAGTTACTTAAGAGCTACTCTCTCTCTCTCTTTCTAAAGTGTTTATCATTGCTCTAACTCCTGATCAAACAAATGTAAAGCCTTGACGCCGATGCCGCTTGACGCGGTTAGGCGGGCTTGACAAAAATGGACATTTTATCAATAAGTAATCTCAATGAAAAAGTAAATCCAGGTGACAAGGGCGTCCCGACAAACACCCACTTTGTCACTGTGGTTGGTGATACGGTGTTTACATTATAGTCTAATCATGAGATTGTGAGAACAATTAAGTGGACAGAGTAGACCATTAACAGTGTTTAATTGGAAATGAAGGCGTGTGTGGCGGCCATCGCTGTGGAAAATATGATTGGAAAATTGGAAGTGTCTAAAGTTAATCCCCAAATCAGAAATATGTCAGAAGTCGGTAAGGCTGCTTGAGTCTAAATGTCACATGGACAGACTCAAGTGACGAGACTGTCAACTGTCCCAAGGTGGAGATGTGACCATGAGAATGCATTTTAATGTCGGTACATATCAAAAGCTGTTTTTCCCATGTCACACAAATGCGTTTTAACATGGAATCCACTTCACCCTTTGGAGTGGATTGTACAGTCGACCTTGCCGAATTCATCAATTTATAATTTCTACACCGTATAACCGACGTTGCGAAAATTCCTTATAGCTTTGGAGTGAGTAAGGATCCCTGTTAAATCCCCATGTCAAACTTTTCTCCAAGGATTTGAAAAGATTTGGACACGGTGGAGTTTGAATGAAAATATTTTGGATTTCAGTCTCGTAAGGGACAGTAACTTTATTGACTTTTTTTCAAATATGAAAACCCAAGTAGAAAATTAGGGTCTAGGAGGGGGGCATTGTGACAAAGTGCAAAGGGGATTTACTTGGCGTAGTCGTCACACAATGCCCTTTTGGATAAAGTGCTCCTTTTCTAAAAAGTTTTTATAGTGCTGAGCTCCCGTTCATTTTTTGAATGAGTCAAAATGTCACCACAAAAGAAAATCATCGAACACTAGAAGCCGGGTTGGATTTATCGGATCCATAATAAAGAAAAATGCTGAAATCCATCTTTTCGTTTCAATTTTTGGTCACTTTCCAAAACGTCAGTTTTACTCCGCCAAGGGACAGGAGAATGTCGTCGAGTCAGCTCCATTTCACCACTTTCTTCTTCTTCTATAACGTCCACTTTTCCATTTCCTTTTCTCGTCCACGGAAGGCAGAGTTGTCATGACGACAGGAATCTCTGCGGCAGAGGAAAGCCAAAAAGGGCGACACGTGGCACTGTTATTCCAAGAGGAATCAATCTCCCTTATATTCCTCGTCGTGATTCACCCGACGACTTTCCTATGATGATGAGCTACTTAAACCGAATCCGGGAAAGCGCAAATCAAGCTTTCTCCCCTTCATCGCTGCTTCAAAACCGTGGCTAAAGTGGTAGAAACCTTTTTAGTCATTTAGGGATCATCATTACGGAGCTCTTCCCCCGGACTCCCACGGTCATCACTGGAAGATGCTCGTGTCCCAGATTAGACTCGCCTCCGAATTTCGAATCGGATTAACCAATATTCCCATTAAAGGAAACGCAAGAGAGCCTTGGAATAGAGCCCAGCCCCAGGTCAGAGAGGATCAGAATCATAGAATCAAATGCCTCTGAGCCACTTAGCGAGGCACGCCACCGCCTCCATCACCGCCGCAGCTACTCTTAGAACTCCACATATTAAGAAGTCTACTCTTATTTCTCTTTAAACATAATTCAATTGAATATTTCAGTAATAAAAGGAGCGTTTTTGGATCCCTGGTTTCTTTTACATGTGAGGATGTTGTCATTTAACTCATCGCAAGGAAGGCTGAAGCGATGAGAAACTGAAAGGGGCATCGGGGGGTCTAAGCATAATCCTAAAGTCAACGTCATCCCAAAGGACTCTCTGGAAAGGAAATGGAGATTCATTTCATATGTGAGGAAAGGGGAGAGTCCCTTGAGAATTCTTTTTCCAAAAGGCCCAGGGAGTCTCTCAGCCTTTGGTTATTAATCCAAGGGGTCACTCGAATCAGCACTCCCGTTGGAGCTTATTGACATCTCAACAATGATTACCAAATGGCAGTCAGTAGACTTCTGAAAAAGAGAAGCGTCACTTTAGCTACAAAGAATCATTAATTGTATTTACATGGAGGACAATGTGTGATCCCAATCGGTTCTGATTAAGGACATGGATTTGCAGACATCATGGTCACGACTTTTAAATCAAATGAGCGCTCATTGTAGAATGTTGAATTTTTATTTTCTCCTCATGTCCGTATAAGTACACATTTGCTTGCATTGAATTAGAAATTACGAATGTCTTTGTTATAGATGGGAGCTTGATTATCTCAAAACGCAAAATTGCATCTGCTTTTTGTTAAATTATAACTAAAACTAATTTCGGGAAAATTAGGAATAAGAAATTACTGATTAGCGATAGTGAATTTTTACAAATTAGAATCGTCAGTAAATATAAAAACAAAGGTGTAATTAAAACAGGATTGTCTTGAGTTAATATGGCTAACTTCCCTTTTTCCATTTTTAAAAATGTTTTCTCGCTTCTCCATTTTTTTTTGTGTATCACAGGATGTTCACTTTAACATTCACACACAGATAATTTAATAAGTTTTGAAATCGGACAAATTGGGCTTTAGCCAAAAAATATTAAGTTTATAATCAAATAAAAATTCATTTTATGAATGAAAACCCGAAATGTCGGTGAAGGAGTTGAAAAACAGAGAAACCTTGATCCCATTTGTATTTTTTTGGTTAATTTATGAAAGATTTGAGAGTATTAATAAAGATTTCATCAAATTAAAAGTGAAGCTCTATGTTTTGTGCTGTGTGAATTAAGCATTTGAGGTGTCACTCCCTTTGACATCTCTCGTCTTGTGCAGGTTGTGAACTGATTCTATACCGAATTCTGCTAACTTGACTTGGTTGATGATTAATGATTGGCAGGCAACAGGCAGCAACTCCGTCGTCTCGTCAAACGCAAAATCCTCCAGATGAACTGTCGAAAAAGAAATAAATCTTTTTTGTTAATCGCTCCTGTCTCCGGGTTCACACTTCATCAGAATTAAGCAATTCAGCCAGTCTCATACAATTAGATAAAAGTAAGGAAATCCGCGCGTCTTGAGACTAAATTAAAAGGTCATAAAGGTCTCTCCTCTATAGATTCACAAGTGAGATTTCAGACACTTTTCGTTTTTTTTTCTTCGAGCCTTCTTCGCTGCTGCTAATTTTGTCTGGACCTTGCCTCCTCTGGGTTTAATTCAAAGTATGGACTCTTATGACATGACATGAGATAAGTGATAAACCTCTAGTCAAAAAACAAGGATTTGACTTGTAGTAAGTGACAGTGGATAAAGTGGTTGGCTGTGTAAAAAGTACAGTTTTCAAAACCATTTTCTGTTCCATTCAAAATGGATGTTTTACGACTCGTTTCCCAAGCCACTTAACATGCATACTCACTTTAGGCTTCAGATAATATTGAAAAAGCGACAAGATTAAACTAAGAAAAAAGTTAGAAAAACATATTGGACTAGAGCCATTAAAATATTAAAGATGCTCGGGAATTGCAACTGTTTGAATGAAGTTTACGCTGCACTGCTACCGCATTTTTACATCCTTGGTTGGTTAGCCACAAAACTTATTATTTCCGCTTCAGCTCAGTCACGAAAAGCAAACAAAGTTAAATTATTATTTTGCGTATAAGATTTAATTGATAGAAGTTCACCTCCGCTCCTTTCTTCATCAATCAATGCCTTTTAATTACCCAATCTCTTCTGTAAAGTGTGAAGAAGGCTAAACTCATAAATCAGAAGGAATGGCGCAGTTTCTTATGCGCAGGAGACCATTTCCTCACCACGAATGAACAAGGTGTCGACAAGGACCACTTTAAATCATTCTCATTAATCAAAAGATTTGACAATTGATAGTTTAGTGGATTTAGGGATGGACCTAATGCTCACGAAAGTGTAAAAGTAATTAGAATTAAAAAAGTACAAGAGAACCAGTTTAGCCATCATCATAAAACGACACTTCCCACTTCTTTTCAGCAATCTTGGCCTCATCAAATTGAGTGAATCTTCCACTTGTCCACTGCCAAAGGGGCTAGCCCTGATAAGAATTTTATATCCATGCCCAGATGAGTTTTCAAATGTACACATTTGCAATATAAAATCAGGGACACGCCTTAACACTCCTAATGAAGGATATTTCCTGACTCTGCTAATGAATGAAGATGCTCCTGCTCTCATCACTCTTGGCCCCAAGTTCAGACTTTAATTACAATCTTAGCGGTTCCCCACGAGTTGAAATTTAAATTAGACTAACGTTTTCCTCACCTTTTGATAACTGGTTTGAATGCCGTCGAATTCCCGCCGGACGACATGGGGTTGAGATCAACGGAAGAGCCAAGGGCTGTGTGATGAAGATGAGCGGCATGGAGGTGGGACGTGGGACCCATACTTGAGCCATTGTGGTGGTGGTAATGTGAGGCAAGGCTACCAGGCAAAAGCGGCACTTTGAGATTGGGCGGAGTTTGCGGTGGGGTTTCAGTACCACCGATACTCACACCAGAAGGGTCACCGGACTGCGGTCCGGAATTATTCGGTGCCAGGAATCCACTGTAAGGGGACCGGCCGTAAGGTGGCAGTGCGAAACTCCATGAGGACGTTACAGGGGGTGGACCGTGGGCGGGATGATGATGGGGATGTTGTTGAGCGAGAGCCATGGCGTTGGCGTGTTGTTGAAATTGGTGATGGGCAGCGACAGAGGCTTGGTGGTTGAGAACGTTGAGGTGGTGGTAATTGAGGTTAGGTCCTGACCCGGGTCCTTGATGAAGGTGGGACGGTGGAGGTGGGGTCTTGCAGGCTGCAGTGTCAGCCAATGACCAAATCTTAGGTTTATTTGTACTGTTGACACCGTTGTTCCCACTACAGTCGGATTTCAGCAGGTCACTTGCGGATGGGTCACTCTTCCCGATAATACCGATAGTATTATTATTGTGGTTTGGAATGGTGCTGGGGGGACTTGGAGCTCCATGAGATGAGTCACAGTCATCTGCCAAAAAGAAAAAATAAACAATTATAAATGTCTCTTCAGTCTATCATTGGATAAATCCATCACTCAAGTGACCAGATTTTGACATTTAATGGAATAAGGCCTAAAGTGATTGTGGGGTTGATGATACTCTTTTTCCGAGTTTTCCAAGCCTCATTCGGGTAGCTCGGGAGGCGGAGATAAAGGAGGATATTATGACATTTTCTGGTGAGATGATTAAATAAGCTCGGCACTGAAACTCAATCCGAAAATGTAAATGCATTCATTGTAATAAAACTTTCTCCCCTCTTTCATTTCATTTGAAAAAGAACCCTCCCTTACCAACTTAATTTTCCACCCAATTGATTTGTTGGTGTTATTTTATCACGAATTACAATGAACAGAAAGAAAACCAATTCATCTCAAATACGCACATTCAAAACAAACTCAGGGAAATTAAGAGAGCTGTAAAAATCCTTTCGAAAGAGTTTTGCATACATCGCTACCCTACAACTTCCACACATTTTATCTCTTTTGACACAGAATATTACTTTATTTCAAAGTCCCATGAATTACACCGCTACTGAATCCTGATTAAAAGGGATCCGCCGCTTCTATTTGAAATGAGTCACTGGGATTAACGAAATGCGAAAAGGACTTGTTTGTCCATTACAAAATTCCCCTTCAGCTCTCAGCTCCAGTGTAGCGTCGCGTCGCTGGAGAAAAGCGCACTCACATCACATTGTTTCCCTTATGACAAGGGACGTATAGAAAGGGGTTGAATTGGCTTGATGATCATCATCCCAAGTGGATCCCAGTCACCTTCAACCCCTTACACTTTATCAAAGGGTGAAAGTTTGTTCAAATCCCTGACCCTTACCCTCTACCCACTTAAAAACTTGGAAAAAATAGCAGAATTTTTTGGCAAAATCCCCAAATTCTGATTCACAAAGCATCCCTAACCAAGGGTAGTAAAAATTCCGATTGAAAGGTAGCATAATAAACCAAAGTCATAAGACCCTTACCGTCATCGTCCTTCATGTCCTCGTCATCGTCGTCTGTTTTGTTCTTTGGTTCCCAGGTCATCTTGTTTTCCTTTTTCAATCTCCGCCGGGCATTTGCGAACCAAGTGGAGACTTGTGTCAGTGTCATCTTTGTGATAATGGCCAACATGATTTTCTCTCCTTTGGTGGGATAGGGATTCTTTTTGTGCTCATTCAACCAGGCTTTGAGGGTTGCAGTCGACTCCCGCGTCGCGTTCTTTCGTCGTGCCGCCAAGTCGTAACCTCCGCCATACCTGCAACGCAACAAATAATTAAAATTATTCTCATCAAGGTCTCAACCATAAGGAGATGACTTATCATCAAAGACAATCTTTTGTTATGTAATAAAATACATTTGTTTAAAAAGACTTTCAGATGGGCGGATGTGATAGGTCAAACTCAGTTACAATCAGTGCATTCTTAATGAAGATGAGTAGCTGTTTACATACATATAATTTGCAACAATGTTTTACAGTTCAAAAGGGACCTGCAAGGGGAAACGACCTTTCCAATTACGAGTCAGTGACAAGCGCAATGAATGCTCACAGTTGTATGTAAACATGCAAATCAAAGTAGCCTTCAACAAATTATTATTTACACAAGTAAAAGAGTATTCCTTGTGTGACAACTGCAAATATTTTAATACCAATTACAACATTTCCTTCCCTTGTCAAAACATGGATGGGACAAATGGGAAAATATGCAAAGGCGTAAATAAGGATTTCCTTTTTCCCATTGTTCTGTGATGAGTCTCAAATTAAGAACAAAGCCCATTACGAATTAAATTATAAACTTGATTCTTGACCCTTTTTTGCATATTATTCGTCACGGGTGGTGGTTCAGAAACGTCTTTCCGCTGAAGATCCTCGTGAGTGATAAATCCAAATGCAAAAGCCCATTGAAATACTATAGGATGATTAAGAGTGAGTTAATTATGGGCTTAATTTCATTAAGGACGACATGCACTTCGCACCCCTTCAGCATATTCTGTTGTAAACTGACATAGTGACACGAATGTGATGGAGGGTGTGATGGCACAAATAATGACACACTAGACAACAAAGAAAACCTTATAAAGTGTATAATTAGTTGAAGCGTAATTACCAAGAAAATAATTGTATGGAATAAGAATAAATATTGGTTTCCCATTAACAGTGAATCGGAAGATGTAATTAATAATTATGGGTTGTCGCACTATTCTATTATAACTAAAAGACGCTTTTAGCTCCTTTCAAAGAGTGCGAATTCGCAATTTAATGAAATGTATAATTATGTATTATGTGCGTATTGATTCTTTAAATGACCAAATGAATGTAACATTTCATACGTCGCCTGTCACTAATACATTTATTCGAAACCCTTTTCCATAGCGTCATGAGTCCTCGTGTGTCCCCTACTGTGACCTTCCGTTACGTTGATCGTCCTCTAGGTCGTAATGCACTTCCTCTTATGGTTTACCCGGGCATTTCCGACTCTAATAGAAATCATTCAATTTTATGGACTCTCGCACTCCTTTACAGTTCCACTCACTCCCCAATGATAATGGAATCAGAAAGGACCGATTAGACGAAATTCAGAGAGTCCATAAACATAAAGTCAAAATAAACCGCGCCCGTCTCTCACCATTTCCTATCTTTCACCAATAATCCTCCACATCCTTTAGAACCTTCAAAATAATCCATTTTTCATTTCCCCCATTCGTTATGGCTACTTTACGTTATTATGCTCAAAGTTTCTTTTTCTGAATTCTGTAAAAGAGTTATATTCCTCAAAGCATAGCTTCCTTGTCCAACACATGTCAAAAGTAATGTTAAAAGGCACACTTTTACTTCATAAAGCTAAAGCAGCCAAACGACATGGTTCCTCACATTCATCATCGGCCCAATAAACGATAAAACTTTTATGGTTTAACATGGCCGCCAAAAAATCAAAGGGTTTAGAAAAATGCTTCTTTTGTGAACAGGCAGAGTACTATTAACAGAATTTTGATAAAGAAGTCATTTTTAGAGCGTCCTATTTCAAAATTTCCAGGTGGTAAAGTGATGATAAGGAATCTCAAGGGTCACGTTCCCTTGAACTATGAACTTTAAGGTGTAAATGCCAAAAAGGGAACTTCAACGTGTCTCATAAAATAGAGAGTCTTCTTTCCTAAAATCCAAGATGGAGGATGGAGCGGAATTTGAAATATTTGGCGGGAGTCCTGCTTATTCCAGCGAAGGGAGTAGAGGGGAGCTTTAAATTTATGAACTTCAGGCACTTCAGGCTTCCCTGCATTAATGAGGTTCAGGATTTTCTTCCTCTTGTCTAATTTAGTATGTGCGCGGGATAATTGAATTAAGGATCCTTCTGACTGGATCTCGTAATGATGGGGAGTTAAAAGGGGGATTGGACGATGTCATAATAAATCAGTTAAACCAGAGGTTACACCACCACCAACTCAATGTGCTGCTCAACTAATCTAATTTGGAAAAGCCAGTGTGTGGGATCATGAAATTTTGAGTGTCCGTATGTGGCCACGAGATCATTCTTGTAGAAAAAGAAAATGATATTCTCTTTTTAAGGTTAGGAATATAAGACAGAATTCAGACACTGACCCGTATGCTGCTGCGAAGGTCGGGTCATATGGATAGTAGCCTGACTGAAGACTCCCAGGGTTTGGCCAGCATGAGACGTCGCCAGTTCCGCTCCCTTCTTTCAACCCTGCGTAGGCCCCACCCTGTCAAACAAAAAAAAATAAAACAATGGAAAACAAACTTCCAGATTATCATCTCAGAACAGTTCCCTTCTCATTTCATATTATGATGATCTTCCCTTGACTTCTTTTTCCTTTTTACAGGCAATTTCCATGAATTCTTAAGGGTCTACTAATCGAAACTTTCTGTTATTATTTGGAAATGGATTTTGTCCAGGTCGTTTCACACTTTGTAATAATAACTCCAAGTACCTACCGAGTTGGAGGTTTTGTTTGTATAAAAATGTCTTTGTCATCCCTGGACGCGATCTACCTGAGGAGAGCACTTAAGTGGCTCCATTCATCCTCCCAATGTCACTCTTTTTCCACACGGTGCCTAATCGCACTCATAATTACCACGACAATGACAACAGTGTCAGCTCGCCCTCACTGCCCTGCCCCTGTCAGAAAAGTGTCATTGACCGAATTCTTCCTTCCCTCGTCACGGACGGGACCACCTCTTTGCTTTTATTTTCTCCCTCGCTTCTTTCTACTTTCACCACATGGCGTTCCTACCATGGCGTGTTTCAAATATTCAAATTTCTGTCGTTATCGGTTTTAGAAAAACAAGTTCTGAATTGTGTCTGTCCCCTCTACACACAAATGTTTGAAAATTAAATTCGATAAATCTACATGAGAATTTGAAATGAAGGTAAAACTGATGACAAGTTCACTCAACGAGGGAATTTCAGCAGGATCGATTGAAACAAATGTAATTTTCAAAATTAAATTTTTGGATTTTCTTGTTTATAGATCTTGCGGATTCACTTGAGTGATTGCCATGTCGTAGACTACCATGAGAATGTCAACATTTTTCAGGAAAAGGAAATTCTCAACCTCCCTATTATTTGACCTGGCTGTCATTAAGGTTGAAAAAAGTCAAAGAATTTGTTAAATGGGTTCCTATTTATAGGCCTGCCTTGAGTGACCTGATGATGACTGATCTCCTTCGACATAATGACATGGAACTCCAGGAAAAGGGACTCCATGGACATGGGTTGAAGCTTCTATTCTTCTTCCAAGATGAAGTTAGTGTGGACTCATCAAAAATTCATTAGTGAGTCGTGTCTTGGAAGATGGACATGGAAGCTTCGAAATATGAAACCCGCCAAGGAATGGAGGAAACCAGGTAAACATATTTTTAAAGTATTCCATGATGACTTGTTGAATAATTGAGTGGAGCCAGAAAGACGAAGTGTGTCTACAACATGCGTTATTCTACCACTGCAATTTTCGGTTATATTATGATCCATAGGGAAGTCAAGGAAATGATTTCCTTTTCCATGAATGCGGTTTCTACGAAACATCGAGTGAGTCAACGGGAGATGAATAATTGATCTCCCCGATTTCCAAATAATAAATTATACAATTTCCAGAGAACCTGGAAAGTGAGGGCTTACCAATGGTGAGTAGTAATGCGGATGACTCCAGGGAGGGGTAGGGATTTTGATCCGATGCAGGGACATAAGGGTTCGTGCCATAGGCAGCGGCTAGGCGAGGATATGACGAGAGGGTCAGCCGGGTCGGATCGTATTGACATGAGCAGACAGGTTGACCCGTGACAGGGTCCGTGACCAAGGGCCGTCCACCCTCACAACAGGAAGTAGTCGGTGGGGACGTTGAGGCATTATTGCTATTGCTGTTGGTCGTAATGCCACTTGGGGATGTGGACCCACTCATACCTCCAGAAGACGTTGGTGACCCCAAAAGCTGAAAAATAAAGAAAAAACAAGAAATTAGCTCTAAGTGTGCAAAATTAAAAATTTAGTTTAGCACCGCAAGCCGCACGGTGCCGGTTTTTCTGTGAACTAAACCCAATCCCGCCTCCTTCCTCATTCATTTTTGATCAAGCCAACCAATTCGTTCAATTGAAATATTTGCTTTTTAGAATTCACCTAAAAACATTGAACCTTAGCTCCCCTGACCCAAAAGCTGATACAAACCAGAGCCGAGCACACAAACTTGATTGCCTACAATGAAGCCTTCTAATTAATCCTAAAACAAATTAGTTTAAATGCTACCCACACTCGAGTGGTGGACAAGTGACACGACACGATGAGGCGAGTGGTGTCTGTCTAGCACAAATGAGTGACTGACAGAACCTCATTTTCTACTGATACTCGTGAGAGAGTATAATGAGTATAATCCAAGCCACCACAAAGCAAGAGTGAGAAAAATGTAAACAGTTAACGGACACGCAAGGAAGGATGGTTAGCTTTAACTTAATTACATACTACTACTCCTTTTCTGTCCTCTCAGGTGTCTCGTGTGAGCACTTTGTAATCGTTTGACATACCTGGTGATTACTACTGGAGTTGTAGGCGGAAGGAGCAGGTGAGTAGCCAAAGTACGACATCTTCGTCTTCTACCACCATTAACAATAACGGATCACGAACTAAGAAGGATCAAAAGAGTATTTAGATCGCTGCCGGTATTAGATGACAGCCCACTTTCACAGGAGGTCCTGATTATGCTAATGAGGATGTTGATGGTCTTATTGTTGTTGTGTGCTCAGGTGTGAGTATCGGGATTGACTGGATGGACCGAAGGGAGCAGCGTATCGTGTACCATGCTTCTAAATCCTTGCTGAACGCTTTCTACCGAGGCGAGGGCTGGTAACTTGGAAGGCAGTGGCAGTGCTCTGAGTGGTGTGGAGAGGAGTCCTCCTTTTTGACCCGATTTGGAACCCAATTGGGTGGATCCTGCTCTTGGATTGGTAGGACCACGAACTCACTTGTTCGTAGTTTGTCTTGGGGCTTGTCCAACATCGTGTCCTATCAGCCATTGGATTATGCTAATCCCTCGCTCCTTTCAAACACACACACGGAACATGATTTCCCTCTTACTGCACATTAAATGAAAACGAATACTTATTAATTACGTACTGTCGACATCATAGTCCAAGGATCCGGAAGAAGGCCACCGAGGTCAAGGTCTTTGAGCCAGTGCGATGTCACCAGTGAAAGGGTCACCTGTTTTATCGTTTTCACCTGAAAATCAAAATCAAAACTTTAGAAAAATATCTCCAAAAAATCCGGTTTGCTTTCTCCCCTTCCGAGTCTGACTCCCCTTCTGCCTCCTTTTTTTTCAAAATTTTGACCGCGCGGTCAACCGGTTCAATTTTCCCGCCATTCACCCAAACTCTTTCCAAATGGAGAGTAAAAAACGATTAATTAACTTCATTTAATTATAAACTTTAGTAGAAATTAATGAAAAACGTAATTGTCAGCTGACAAAACGATGTATAATAGCTTTCCTTTTTTCAGTCATGTTAATTGAATGGACAAAGAAGCATCGTAATTGTTTATTCATGAGTTAATTTGGAGTTAAGTGCTCAACATTTAAGTTCCAATAACATGGGGTATTAGTCCATAGAGAAAATGGAAAGTTTGTCCAAATGCCAATGGCAAATTGATCTGAAAATAAAACGTTTAGCTCAAACCAATCAGTGGTAAATGGAGGTACCCGCCATTGATTCAACCACTTTATTCTACCCAAAAATGCTTTGCCTTTTGTAAAAGAAAGAACCAAATGGAGCTTCCGGTTCCAGTCTTTTTTGTTTCTTATTTGAAAAGGCTGAAATCATTTTACACTCTCTGGGGAAAGCTTAGGAAGTTTCTCACTTTCACCGGTGCGAAGCTCAACATGATCTTTTACAGCAGCGTCTATGACGGAACAAAGTTATAAAGTAGCATCGTCACTCACGCAAACAAGCACAAAGTTTGTCTGTTTACAAAATAACATTGACGACATGAGAGATTTCATGTAAATCTCTTCAATAACGAGATGTAAGTAACTTGTGTACGTATCGACATCCGGCACCACAGCTCTGAGAGAGCCGTGCTGCAGAAGCTTTCACTCCACTTTCTAAACTTTATTGGCTCAGGATTGAGTGAAAAGCAAACAAGAAGAAAGCTTCCACTTTCCCTTTCGGAACAGCTCAAAATAAAAGCTACGGTAGCAAACTTATAGAGTTAGAAATAAGCTTAGATCTGCGTATATCTAACCACTTTGAGCTAATAATTACGCAAATTACCATCTCTCTCCAAGGATTATAATGGCTGCACTTGATTTGAAAATGGCTTGGTTTCAAGTTCAATAAACTTGTCTATAATGTTATTAAACTGGTAAGTTGGAATATTTACGGAAGTATATATAAAGACACACTATTATGGACACACAGCTCTCCGTAAAAGTCGAAAGCGACTACGACGGCATTGAAAATGTTCAAGGAAGGGAAGTGAAGGGTATAATTTTCTCAATTGCGTTCTTATTACTTTACAAAATTACGTTTATTGTTATGATATGCCTCCATTACTGAATAAGGCAGGAAATGCAAACGGGTGCAAGGAGGGAGGAGGGTCGTGAATTCATAATTTCTAACTTATGAGAACAATAAAGATGAGGAAACATGGAGCTCCAACGTGAGCTTTAAGATTTCCCGCTTACTGCCGCCATGCTAAGTAGTTTTAACTAAACGCTTTGTTTCGGAACATGAGTATTTAATTATGAATAGGCGTCGAGCATGAACAAGTACAGAACAATTTTAATAACCCTCAGGTTTAATAATGTCGTTGTCCTAGTTCAAAACGGTTTAAACGCGCCTATATTATACGGAATTCAAATCGACAGGGCTCCATTAGCAGAGGCATCTTTCTTTTGAACTCTTTTTGTAACCAGACGAAAATCATTTGGACCTTTCATCCCACCTTTTCCATGTTCTTTGGCCGTAAGATTCCTTAACGAAAAAATATGAATAAAAACGAAAAGAAATATGAATAAATATACCAAGGAAAAGGAATGAAACGAAATTAGTAAAGTACGCGTATACCAGAAAGAAGAAATTAAGGCCAAAGAGGAAAACTTTTTTGGGGTAATTATAACAGCCCATTGTTTTCCACTGGGTTTCCAAAATGTGAATCTTCTTTGAAAGATTTCGAATTGCGGAAACTCCTCCATGGGATTTGAAACTCGTAAATAAACGAGTCCATTCTCTTAAAAAAGGAGACAAAGGATAAGAATTGTTTTTAATTTCCATTTCTGTTTTCGACTACCCAAGTTGAAAACGTGAATTTCTTTTTTTCTTCTCTTAGTAAAGCATCCAAGTACATGGAGCGCTTTCCCTTCCCTTCATTTGCATTAGTTACGAAGCCGTAGTGTAACAAGGCTCGAGATTTATGAGCTTATCTGTTTTCTACAGTTAAACACTGAAGCCATTTTCAATGATCCTCTTCAAAAGAATTAAAATAAGAGTCCAATTGCTCACGGCTGGTGGGAACAGCCTTTATGGAAATCTACTTTGGGATAAAGACAAAATGAATTCGGAATGACAGAAAAAAATGTCGTCATTCAATCTCCTAAATCCCATAAAATACACGCCTTCTGCATTTAATTTAGGAACAATGATCTTCCAGCGATGCATCCTTTTCAACAATCCATTTCATTTAGAATATGGAGATTTAGAAAAGCCTTGGCTCCGCTTTTTTCCTAATAATCGCAGTATATGATCATGTTTGATATTTACAATTATTTTCAGCAATCCGGAAAACACAAAAATTGTTTTTTTCCTTCCTCCTTGGACAACGTACCAACGCCCTTAACGTGTATTCACCACAACTTTTCTTGGGATTTCCAAAGGTTGTTTTCCACCACGCCTGTTTGCAATTAAACATAATTTCCAAAACAGACATGGCTAATACGAAATTTGGATTTGGATGCAACCTGGGAGGCTTCACACGTGGCTTAATCGATTAATACATTGCTATGTTATTAATACTAGTAATACGTATGGTTTAGATTATGATTCGTCCCTGACATGAACATGACATGGCTACAGGTTGAACCTGTGTTTATTCTAGCCCTGTCATTCCCTTCCTATTTACTTTCACCTGCTGAGCCACAAATTGCTCAGTACAATGACTCTACACTAATCCTATTGCCTTCGGAAAAGGTCAACCCGGCGTCATTGTTTTACTTCCAAAAAGCGTCTCATTATACTTCTATAGGCATTAAAAGAATGAATTTCTCAATTCCATAATAACAATGCCACAGGAATGCTACAAAAGTTACCAAGTTTGGATCGTCAGGATCTTCCTAGTTGTAGAAACGTTAAATTCCAAACGAGAGGATCCATTCGTATTATTATCTAACGAGCACAACATGATTCTTCCA
>VNWY01000169.1:0-71941 GCA_009869845.1 Pseudachorutes palmiensis | reverse complement strand
TTTTATAAAATTGACTGAATGACCTCATATTGACCTGCACATTACTCCGAAACTACTATAATATATTTTAACGTCTAAAACGCCACTAAACTCCGCTACTTTGTTATACCCGGGTTACCAAGGTTTATTAAGTAGCGGAAGCTATGCATTTGTCCTGTCTGTCGTCCTTCAATAACTCAGGAACTACTGGACCGATTTCAAATCTATTTTCAGTTATGAACACCTAATGGTCCCCTGATTGAAACACCGTATTGACATTGACCGGAAGTGACATCTTTCCGGGTCAAATGTCAAAGTCAATGTTCGGATTACTCATGACGTGAAAAACTACCTCTACAAAAGTTGTTTGTCTCATCGAGATGAAGTTTGTAGTAAAGTCTACGCATGCTCCTTACCACCTTCCATCACTTTTAGCATTCAATGGGTTTCATTATGATTCACCCAACTTCACAGGAATTCCTTGTGATTGGTTTTGAATTTTTGGTTTCCATTTCCTTTTTATAAAAACTACACTTTACTACACTTGAATTCCTTTAATTGGTTTAATTGGTTATGGAGAAATGATGTAATTTGTTTTGTTTTAATGTTTTTATTGACACAAATGATGTTTGCTGCTGCATTGTATTTGAGGCCAATCTGAATAGTTTAGTAGAAATGTTAATTAAAGAGGTTAAATTATTTCTAATTACAAGAGATTGATAATTTTAGTTAATTAAAGAAGAAGATGTTAGATTTAGCTGATTCTAAATTAGATTTATTACTTGATTATTTGGATATGAGCCTCTGATTATTCTTATTAGTTGTTGTTATTTCCACATAAGGCGGATGTCCTATTCACTCCAACTAGCACATTTTGATATGTATTTGTAAAGTGGAGGCAATTAGTTCAGTTATTAAAGTGGAGATCCAGAGAGAGTGTCTCCTTCATCATCATCACTCAAGGGGTGGAGGTGGAAGGGTACTCAAAGGGTACTCAAAGGGTACTCAAAGGGTACCCTTGACTTTGTCAGTGTAAGGCAGCTCCGATTAACAAGTCAATTACAGTTTACAATTCCAATTACAGGCTATTCGCTATTGGCTAAGGGGAATGAGAAAGTAAGCATTCTTCTATATAAATTAATTAATTTAATAGCATATCACAGTCACAGTCCCACGCTCTTCGTCCAAGCTATAATGTTAATTATAGCCAGTTTCCAGACAGTGTCAGAGGGACGCAGCAGCAGGAGCTTCCCTACGTTTCCTTAACATAAGGGCTAGAGGAGTGACCTTGAATTGCTCGACTGGACTTGGGCATAGCTCATAGCTAAAAGGACATCACATTACACAGTACTCAACCATCACTATGGTCTCAACTACCTTAACTCACACTTCTAGCCATTGGTTCGGTTGGACGGAATCTTTATATGAAGGATTCAATATGGAAACTTTCATTCGTTATTCCAACTACACACACAAGTACAAAGAAATCGATCAAATCTTGAGCCAATTGATGAATTACAATCCAACTTCAAGTTCAAACTACCTTCACAGGAAGTAGAAGTTGAGTTTGACCTTGGGCAGAGACCAATTAGACAAGTAAAACTACATTTTAAACATTTTAAATTTAAACATTTTAAACATTTTAAACATTTTAAACATTTTCTATACAGAGAAAGTACAATATGACTTTGGTCTAAAGCTTTTCTCCCCGTGTATGAGGAACATAAAACTAATTTACAATTCGAAGCTCTGAAAATATATTAAACTAAATGTTAAAAGTATGTTGTAAAGTATAAATTATAAATTATAAACTAATACACTGCAACTGAGGGAATGAATATAATATTGCATTACTTGTGGGAATGGTTTTAGAGACTAGTGTTTAACATTAGTAAAATATATATGAATTGCATTGCCTCTTGCAACCTCGTTACAGTCGTCTGACTTCGGAAAGCGGTACTAGAGCTGAGAATTGGACTACAAGAAGAACGCCTGAAGGGAAAGGTTATTTGAGAGTCTGATCTGAATTCTAGGCTTCCATCCATCTCACATTGTTCCAATTCCCACTTCCATCATGTACGAGGCAGTGAATCTTGAAATCAGTGGAGGAATTAACAGGAAATCAGTTTCTTCGTGTCGACAGGAAGTATGAGGCAGAAGTGTGAGAAAGAAGCAAGGAAACTGCAACACAGAAGCAAAGGAAACGAAACAAGCGACCAATTCGAGGTCATAAGAAGCGAATAAAGAAGCAAACTTTAATTAATGATGACCCTGATTCACTCTGCATTTAACAGCATTTAATAAACACTGATGGAAAGAGGGAGTTAAGTCTGTCGTGTTAAGGATAAGGATTCCAAAGCAAAGCTTAAGAGGAAGGAGGTGACAGAGAAGCAAAAGTGTTGGGATTTGGACGTCTTTAGGATGAGGATTGTTTGGATTTGTTTGGATTGTTAGGAGGACTGCCCAATTTCTTCTTTCATTAGATCCTGCGCACAGAACAAGAAAATCACCAATAGTAGCCAATGAGAATTGAGAAAGGAGAAAGAACTGCAGAGGTTGTTAGAGACAAACTGCCCAGAAGCGGAGTGATTAGAGTGGTGGAGTTGTTTAGGCAGCATTCACAATGTGTCGGTCAGGAAGTGGGTTCAGCGGGTGGTACAAATGGTGAGGAGCTGAGATCGTAGATGAAAGGTTGTGATTTACATGATTCAAATGGTCGTACTGAGAGTGATGACCGTTCAGTGTAGAGGCTGAGCTTGTGAGAAGAATGCTACTACTGGAACCATTGACTTCAGCCATCTTGGTCTTTGCGTATTCAATTCGAATCCCACCACGATCAGAGTAGCGCAGAAACGAGCCTTGGAGAGCTGCCATAGCCTGCGTAGCACAGCGGACGTCCATGTACTCCACAAAGGCAACAGGGCTCCCGCCCTTCGTATGCAGACGGAGACGACTGAACCCTGGAAAGCTGGAATAAAAACAGGAGGCTTATTAGTTTACCCAAAATAAACAGAATATTAGTATATAATGTATATAATGTATATAATGTATATAATGTGAGTTTGTAAGCGTTTAGGCGTTTAGGTTTGGATGGAGATGATGGATTACTCTGACTAAAAGCATAGCGTGAGAGTGCCAAGAACATTAAAAACATCTATACATTGACACAGAAAGAGTGAGGATGACGTGCACGTGAGGCACTTGGCATAGCCCAATTAACTCTAAACCTAATCCATAGGCTAATGTATCCTATCACATTCACCAAACAAAGGTTCAGTCATCCAATCCAGGGAGGAGGGGATTTTCACGTGGCCGGGATCACTCTACTGCTCTCTGTGACTCTACTGCCCTGCCTGTTTTGTCTGTTTTGGAAATAATTATTCTGATGGGGAAATGAAAAGTGGGCAGGGCAGTCTAGTCTCATTCCATGCGGGTGATGAGCCGAGCCTTCCGGTGTTTGTAAGATTAATTGGTGTTTGGGCGTGTTCGGCAGTTGCACAAGTCCTAATTGAATTGGTTTTACCTTCCGAAGATGTCCTTGAGTTCTTGCTCGGTGACAAAGGCTCCGAGATTGGCGACGAATAGTGTGGAGCAGGGAGCGTGACTTCCAAGGCTTTGTGAGCAAGCAGAACCCACAGGAGAGGCCATTGACGGTGAAGGGAGGAGGTGCGGGATCGTGGCGTGGAGAGAGCCCAGTGTTGGACCGCCCAGCGTCAGCGTGTGCTACAAAAGAGACACATTCAGAATGACATTCTAGTTATATAGGGACTTGAGAGGCTTGTAGGAGTACTGCGGCAACTGGCATTGAAAAGAACAAGACAGGACTACAGTGAATTGTCTTGAAGCCACTGCACTGTGCAGGAGTTCTGCGCCCTAGTGATTGGGTCCATTCAACAAGAAGAAGAAGTGAAGGGATTGAGTGCCCGTGTGAGCCCTTGAGTGGTAATAAAATGCCACCTAAATTCCCTACCCTACCAGAAACCCAGCTATTAGGCGCAGTGGTGCCATGGCCAAGTACAGGAGTGCGCCTGCCCTATGGGTTACTAATATGGTGGAAACTGGGAAAGACTGCAAGAGAAAGAGAGCTGCTGAACAAGTTGTGAGTTGCTTTGCTGGCTGCTGGATGGCAAAGGTCAGCTTGGTTGGTAAAAGGCGTCGTGAGTTGTGAGATGTTCAAGGGTCAACATCCCCCTAAAGTACGAGGCTGGTGTGTGAAGACACAAGGGATACGAGCCTACTCTTTTTAGGTAGTGGCGACTCCTCATCATCATCAGCACCACCAGACATCCTAGTGAAGAAGCCACACGCTCATCCAAGAAACCTGCATGAGGACCACAATTGACCCATGGGAGTCCAGTCGTGACCTCCAGTTGGCGCTTAGGTCTTGACGCGAGTCTTTGTACAGAGCAAGGCCATGATAGTCAGAGGAAGGAGTGGAGAGGCACCTGTGGATGTAAGGCAGGGTGGACCAACGTCGGCGCTTGAAGGCCTCCTGGCAACTCTGCTGCAGCAGCAGCTGCAGCTCCGGAATAAGTTAAGGGAGATGGCCATAGTTCAGGGGCTCCAGCAAAGAATGGAGTTCCAAGTGCTAAGAACAAAACAACCATCAATTCTCACAGCTCGGAAGATCAAGTAGGAAAGAACACGCAGGGCTACTTACGTCCAGTGAGTGTATGCATAATAGCTGGGTGCGGCGTGGCTGTAGGTGGTGACTGTTGCTTCGGTTTGCTTGCTTTGGTATTACTCTTTGCAAACTCAAGTCGAATGGTCTGAGGTAAATCAGGATCGAACTGGACGCCCTGTAAATTACAAAAGTGCAATTAGTCAAAGTAGTTAGTAATAGTAAAGGCTAAGAGGTGACTTACCTGTAGCACCTGCTTAGCAGCTTCAGCTTCCGCTCTCGAACTAAACGTAACAAATCCTACTGGCTGAAATGATCAAAGAAAGTATATTTAGAGTGATTTATGAAGGAGAGGGAAGAGAGCCAGCCTAATGAGCCCTTAAAGCGATAACTTACGGATGAAGTCTTGCCATTCTTGCTGGTAACTTTGAGTTGAGATCCTTCATATCCCTGGAATTGAAAGGTATAGGTTACTAAGTTGTTTGGTATTTAGTGATTCCGAATAAATGTCAAGTAGCCTGTTACCTCGTATGCTCGGAAGAGTAAATACAGCTCCCTTGGTTTTGCATCCATCGGTAGTCCACTCACGAACAAGGTTCTTACCTGCGAATAAAGTAAACGAACCACATTAATTATCTTTGACTAACCCCTAGTACCTTCGATTGCTTCTGTTGATTGCATGTACTCATCCATACACACCAATCCATATACCATATACACCAATAATTCCCATCTATATAGCCTAGTAATGGACGTAAGTAAGTAAGTATCAACTAAAGTATCAACGAAAGTATATGGTAAGTTTTAAGTTGTGAAAGTAGGACGACTTACTCAGGCTACTGACTAAATACCATGAATACCTGGCATGCAACAGATTACAAAGACTGATAAACTCCATCACACAAACTTACTTACAGGTCAGGTCACCTCAAATGAGCAATATTTCCCCCATGTGCCATGCATGATAAAAGTCCGGTCATGAATTAATCCCAAGTCCCGGCTCAAATACAAAAACACCGAGAAATATATCACCTGACGGTGCAGTGTCTTGCACCGCTTCATCAACTTAATTGTACCTTAAATGACCTTTACATTGAAGAGATCCAAATGACATTGAAATGGATATTACAGGGTACGTTCCATCATTTGACTGGATAAAACTGGATATAAAACTGGAATTCCAGCGTCCGTTTGCAACTTAATAAAATGCACCCAACTCTACGCACCACTTACTCTTCCATACCGACCTCACTTTCTCGGCGTGGCGTGGTGGTGAAAAATTCTTTACCTAATTATTGATTAGAGTTTGGTTAACAAAGAATCAATGGAATTCCACGTAAAGGTTCAGTGGGAAGAGGTGAGGAAGGAGCCGTTTGAGGTCAAAGTGGACAACCGGAATTGGCCGTTGAAAAGGCTGATGAAAGCGGTCGAGGAACAACTCCGTAGGGAGTCCAGTGATCAACATGAAATGGAGAAACTGGACAAGGTCTTTGGGTGCTCAACAATCGAGATGTCCTTGAACGGAAATTCGCTTGATCAGGAGAAATCTTTGGCCTATCATCGTGTGAGAGACGGTAAGTAACGCATAAGGAAATGACAAGTGAAAGTTGCAAGTCCCTCTTCATTGGTTGATTCCTTCAATCTGTCAACTCATAAATCATAGCCATAATTGGAACACTTGAGATTTCAAGCGTAATAAAGTCATCCCTTTGTTTTCTTCCGTAGGCACTATGCTGACTGTCGTATCAAAACCGTTAATCCGGGTGACTATCCATCGAACCGATGGAGAAAGGAAATCATACAAAGTTACTTCCAACTCGGAAGAGACACTGGTAGATGTAAGACAGAAATTCATGCAAGTGCGGTTCCAAGGGGCCACAGAGTTCGACGAAAATGAAGTAAAATTCTATACCATGAACAATTCCCACATCGCAATGGAGACAATGGTCCAAGATTTGGTGGAGAGTACTGATGGCCGTGGAAGTAAGTGGATTTGCTTTCTATTTAGGAATGATCTTCTAATTCCTACTTTGTTTTGAATTTCAGAACTTAAGATCAAGTACTCGGTCGGTGCTTTACGAAACAGAAACTAAATCTAGCTGGTGGTTTCCAAGAATAAATTGAGATGATTTACTTTACAGAATTTATATTTGGAATTTGTTCATTCATCATCCGCGAGTCAATTAGGAAGATTGGGATGGAAGAAGTATTTCCACTTTTCTCCAGAACTCCTTTCTCCAGTACCTCTCTGTAACTTGAGTGGATTGAATTCTAAGGTGTTTGGATTATCATAATGTTCCCCTGACCAATCCCCTATTTCTAAATTCTGACATTAGCAGAGAGAACTGTCACAAATGATTTACTCTTGTTTTAGAATTAATCCTGGAATTGCCAATTTGGAATGGACATTATGGGCAATGGACCATATTGGACGTTAGTTTTAGTTAGTGTTGGTTATTTTGTAATTCCTAATTAGTTTTGTCAGTTGAGCCAACCACAGCCTTTTGTCAAGGAAGTGGTGGATGGTGTTAATCTGTGCAGAGAGACTAGTTGAGTTCATCGGTTGAATTGTGGTGAGCAGAAAGTAAGGGCAAGTGGATTTAGTGTATCTTTGTACTTGTACTTTGTACTTTAGTGTGTAGAAGCTCATTAGTTTAATTACTGGCCAGAGTAGCCGTGGACTGGAGTGTATTTGTATTTGGGCGGTGGACTTTGGCGGATCCATGTTGGGTTCCATGGTCCCGCTGGGAGTCATTGGGTCTCTCGAATGGGACGCTGGAATTCATTCCTCCTTTGCCAACTCCCTTGAAACGGTCTCGTAACCCAATGAAACCTTTGGAAGCGTGGCGTGAACTCTCCTGTTTATTACGTCCTGCCCGAGTGGGAGATTAGGAACGAAAAGAAAGTCGGAACTCCTGGAACTGCCACTGGAGAAACATGTGATATAAATTGTGAGCCCAATTTATAATTCATGAGAAACTTTTATCCTTCAAAGCTACTAGGATGAGGCCCTGCCCTTTCCCCAGTCGGTCTTACGAATTAAAAACAACCAAGCCAACAGTCAGGTCCCACTCCTCTGCTTCCGCTTCACACTGCCCACAGTGTGCCCTCCCTCTGGCCAGCCAATCACAAGTGTTCGGCTCTAAATGAAATTTCGAGGGCAGAGTTTGTAATCGATTGGATGACATTTATTCTGCGGATTCCTTCAATTCTTCAACGCCTGGAAGAACCGGAATGACAGGGAAAGGCTAAAGCCACCCCAGCACACCCAAGCTCCATAAATGTTTCAAATATTTGATTGCGTTTTATTCAGAGTGTTGTTGTGTATTTGCGGGACCGGGTTGTCGGGGCAACTGTAACCAGGCTACAGCCTACAGCCCGTCACTCAGGCCTTGTCCAATGAGACATAACAGAGGCCAGATCGGGAAAGGAAGGAAACGAATAAGCCAAGGATACGAATACTCTGGAAAGACTGGAATAGGCAGGAAACTGCGGCAATGTTCCCTCTGCGTGCTTTCCTTTACATGATAAAAGTTATGGTGCATCATCAGTAATTTGGTTCCGTCAGTTTCCTTCCTATTCCCTCCATCTTAAACAAAATCCAATTCAGTATTAAGAAGGAAGAACCCTTGACAACCGAATTAAGAAGGAAGAACCCTTGATTTGGATTGATACAAAAGCCTTTTGATTCAATATTGTGTGGTTGTCAATTGGCAATTGGTTTGTTTTTAACTATATTTGATTATTGAGTTTGAATTTGAATAAAAGTAAACATTTCAATTAGTTTGAATGAAATATGAGGCTTTAGTGAACGTATAACTTTATCAATAGGGTGAAAGGGGTTTTCTCCATGTCATGAGTCCATAATACAAGGACTTACGGGGTCCTATCACTCACTAAAATCAATAAAATTTCCATGTATTCCATTATGCAGTATTGTATGTTCTCCAGCAGGAGTTGCCCCGTCATCCTCAATCCCGAATTGGGTTACGTCGTGTGGTGGTAGTGAATTATAGCTTAGTCTCCACTGGCCTGGACAAACGATCCGCTTTTTGAATGCCAGCCATCATGCACCTCCACCACAAATAATCAATTTAACCCTCTCTTTAGATACATCAAGGAGCCCTCAAGGAGCCCTCAAGGAGCCCTCAAGGAGCCCTCAAGGATCCCTCCCTTCATCTTTCTTCATCTCTAACTCTTAAACTCTATCGCCCCTTTCCCCATTCATCAGGCCAGAGATGAAGAGCCTAATCGAACGCCTATCTCCCTGACCCCCGGTCACCCCTTCCCTCAGAGTATGTCCCTAATGCCAGTGTAATGACCCTTGGGGTCATGTCTATGTCCAACTATAGTGTTAAAGGGACACCTCCCACACGAAATGGGAGTTTTGGCCTCTGATTCATGGAAATCCCCCAGTGAAATACTCTGATTCTCCTTAAGTAAATTAAACCACTCGTAAATTTTAGTTTTAGTCAATCCGAGGTTGTTTTGTTAGACTTTAGGTTTTTAGCTTGAAGAATAAACTCAGTAAAAGGAGAAAATGGATGTGGAATGGAACGTAAAAGTGGCTGGTTGGAGCATCTTTAATTCCGGTGAAACAAATTATTCAGTAGATCCAACGGTAATTCCAATCCAACCAACTGGGAAAATCGAATAAAAGAAATCTATAAGTGGACTTTAGATGGATGAAGGAATGGAGGTATTAAAAGGAAACCCGCAGAAGGCTCAAGGCACGATCTCACCTTATGGTCATCACAAGAAACAACAGACAGAAATGGACTTTCCAGAATTCAACCAATGGGATTAAAGGTCCTTTTAGTCCAATGGAAAAGAAGAAAGCGAAAAGGAAGACACTTCCAAGGAAGAGTCCTTCTCCATAAAATTGGATCACTGGAAATGCAACCCAACTTAAGACTTTGGAATCCAACAGGAGTGTTCAGAGAAAGGTCATTTTCTGTTGGAATTGGCTTGAATTCGGGACAGTTTTAGTTTGGGTGGGGTTTGATATCAATGCATTTCCGTCCAGAGAAGGGTGGAGACCGCCGTTTCCGGTTTCGCAGTGTAGAAATTCCATCAATTTCACCACAATCATTCCCAACACGAAATGAATCAAAAAGGAATTTCTATTTTCAGCTCATCCTCCAAATGCTACGCAATTCCAAACTCACTCCGAAAGTTACGTCAAGGAATTGCAAAAAAAATTAGAATTTTTAGTCAACGCCAAAAGTCTTGCAGCCTTTTGAAGCTTAAAGGTAGCAGAACTGCGATGGTTTTTCCCCCTACTCTTTTATTATATATTTTAACCTAGAGAATGAGGCAACTGTAGCCGCTATTCTGTGGCTATTGGTTGTTTTCCATTTGACATTTTGTTTTCCTTTTGATTGTTCAGGTGGTTTTGGATGTAATGTGGCTCTTGTGACCGTCATCTGGAAAAGGTCATTTGAAAGGCTATGATAAAAGTACGGTGGGTGGTGAAAGTGTGAGCGGAAGTGCGATTGGATTCCCATGGCTACACCCATGGTACCCATGGTACTTCCAACGTTCCTTCAATGAACCAAATGCTGCAAATGCTTCAAATGCTTCAAATGCTTGTAAGGAAGGAGATCAATTGAGGGATTAATCCAATTCAACAACCCCTGGTAAGGTGTTGGAAATTGTACCACCAACACCTGCCTCTCCTGCCAACTCATCACAAATACTTTTTTGTCAATCCAATAAAACTAAAACTAAATTACTCTAATGCTTGACCTACGCCATGTCCCACCCCTTTATGCGCCTGCGCCTGCTCCTCTCTCTCCCATTCATAATTCAATCATCATTGTCTGTCTTATTTCATGTTGTGCTCCGTTTCAGTTGTGGGTTAGGCCATTGTTCTCCATCCGGTCGAGAGCCCAATGGGCCTATAAGCACAGAGGTCATCCCTCATTCACGCATGCGTGGACAGGACACGATTTGATCATTCTAGTCATTCTTATGCAGGAACGGGTCAGCGGAGAACCAAAGCGGAAGGAGTAACAAAGCGTGGACATAAAGCACACAAAAGTTCATTTACTGCAGACTAAAACTGCAACTGAAAACGTTTCACTTACCTCTTCCTCTCCACCGACTGTGTTCACAGAGTCCAAGCTCTGACTCAAAGCACTCGAAGTGTCCATGCTTCCAATTTCTCACAATTTTGGTTGATTTGAACGTTCGGGAGGTGAGAGTCTGCGCCTTCGGTTCAATCACGTTCTGCGCAGGCTCCAGACTCAAGGCTTAAAAGACTCAAGACTCTTCTTTTGCTTCTCCTGAAGAAAGAAAGAAGAATTCTAGTAAAAACTCTGATTGGAGTTAGTGTAGAGTTATGGCGCAGTCGCAGTTGACATTTCCATGACCTCGACGGAGTTTTTTTCCTTTTTTTTGAAAGAAAGGGAAGATTGAGAACCTGATTATAATTAATTCACTGCTAATTCTCAATTCCTGGGTTTTATGTTTATGACTTTAGGGGAATCGATTGTGTATATAAAATACGAGCCTTGTCCTTAGCCTCCTCAACTGTTCCTTTTCTAATCTTTTGTTTCTACTAAGAAAAGGGTTTAAGGGCGGTTGGTTCGTTTCACTTTTGAAAAATTAATGACGACCACCATTGAAATGACGAGGGCGGAAACTGTTTGTATCCTTTGTCTCCTCCTGCTCTTCAGCGGAAGTCAAGGGCTTCTGCTCCCTGCCCTGAAGCCACGAAAGGGGCTCGTGTCCGGATAAACCGGGAAATAATAACATGGGAAACCTGGTTTTTTTGGGCCTTGGCTCGAGCCAAACTCCCGTTTGCCAAATGGTTCTGAATATCCTTTGGAACTGGAGTGCCTTGATGAAAGTAAATGAGGACCTCACCTGTACCAAAGGATACGGAGATAGGATTTGATTGGCTCATGCTTACCTTGATGTTTTAAGTGATGAATCAAGTAAGCACCGCTGATATGTGATTTGCGGATGATTTTGATATTCTGATTCTTAGGCACCACGGCGTTTTGTTAAGGCAAATATTATAAAAACTTGGTTCTGTGAAGAGCACTGTTACTTGATATGTGATTAGACGCGGACCGGAATATTTCTTTTGATATGTACTTGTAAATGGTTACATTTGATGTCGTCCAAGTGATGTCCGAGTGGTGTCCGAGTGATGTCAACCGAGTGACGACTGATGGCCAACTAAGCGACGAAGAAGAGAACTCCGACCAAGGAGAGAAAGGGGAGGGAGAGAAAGTAAACAGTGCGGACTTTCTTCTTCCGCCTTAAGTCAATCCTTAAACTTCTTTTAACTTTAACAACCCTTGGCTTTAACCTTCTTTTCAGTGACTACCTTCCGACTCCAGCAGTTTATTACTGAGCCTCTCCACTTTGTCGTCAGTTGGTCTTTGACTGACGACTGAAATTTAAGTTTAGTTCTCCCACTGACTCACAGTCCCCTGCCTTCTGCCTTCCCTCTCCTGTCTATGGGCTTGAGGCACGGTCTGATATACCTCCAGAATCGGGTTTCTCCTTCACTTTCTCCAGCCAACACGCTTGCTCTCCAGCTAACTGGAATTCATACACTCGAGCTCCCCTTATGAGGTAGTGGGATCTATAGGTTAGCACCCACTTTAACGGTCCAATATCCAAAGGGAAAACCAAAGGGAGAACTTAAAGGGAGAACTTAAAGGGAGAACCAAAGGGACGCAAAGGGGTGCACTTCCGGATCACTTTAAACTAAAACGTGGTTCCACCACCGCCAATAGACACCTGGGACACTCTCACCTGTCACAAAGGAACGCAGGTGACGATCCCTTCTATCAAGTGAACCTTCTTTATCAACAGCCAGTGGCTTTTCTATCAACAGTCGAGTGACTTAAGTCGTCTTAAGTCCAGTCGAGTCAAAGTCTCGAGTCCCTTCTGGAATAAGGGAACTCTTCTGCTCCCTTTGGAAACAAACACGACTCAGAAATGCACTGCTAATGCTCTCCTTCTGGATAGAAGAATGCCAATATTAAAACGATAAGAGTCGCTTCCGTTCCTCATTGTCACCAGACCTCTGCTGATTCACTCCAAAGGAAGAAGTTTTTTTTGCAAGTTTTTTCCCTTTGTGTCTACTGGTAGTACAAGTATTAAAAACAATTAAAAGGAAGCTTTCTTTGAAGCAGATGTCTTAAGGATTCTACGACTGTTAGGTCGTTTATCTCTGCGGTTTTAACTCTTTATACTTTCCAGTGGGTTAATTAGGCTGCTGGATAAAATCCAGTTTTCCTTCTGTGGTTACCCACACAAACTCCATTCCCCTTTTGCTGATGATTTGAAATTCTCCCGCTTCCAATCCAAATTTACATGAGTCAATTATCACCTCATTTTCGATCCATTTTTAATACACTCTTTAATACGACTAAACTCCTAACACGTTTACTTTCCTAAGCGTCAATTCCACTTAATTCACAGGAAACTCCGATTGCGAAATGCCACACATAAATTAACCTAACAGATGACTAGAGGGGGGACTTTATTAGGTTAGGTTTTGTAAAAGTACTCCGCTGATGGAGTGAGAATGGCCTAAAAGGGACTTAGAGGTGAATGGATGTGCGCATGCTCAGACGCTCCTCCCCTCCTCCCTGTCAAAATAAGTTGTGGCTGATTTGGAAAAGTAATTTGAACTGAATAAATCAAACAAGTTTTTTGCTGCGGATGCCTCAGCCGGAAACTTCAATTTCCGTCGCTTTCACTTGAAAATAAACTTTCATCCCAAGTGTGGGTTTTCTTTTTGAATTTTAGTCGATTGAATGAAATCGCAAAATGGCTCTTCCTTGGATTTCCGAATTGCAGAGTTTCCTTATCACCTCCTTTGCTTGGTCTGCTGGGAACACGGTGTACGGGGGAGGTTCCAGCTATAATTCAAAATTAATTATAGCAATGATGAAATAATTAGAAGAGTTTACATTACCTGTCCAGATGAGACCAAATCCACCAATTCCCTCAGTTGTTCCAACGAACCAACGTCAACAGGCTTTATCCTCTGCTGCATCTCTTCTGAGCGACGACTAAACTTTGGAAGGAGACGATCTGACACTTCGGCGCTGATCAGAACAATCCCTCCCTGAAAAGTTAGTAAAAACAAGGTTAAAAGCAGAGATCGAAACTCCACATCTCGTCTGGGGTGTGGTCAGGGGGTTCATAGGGGTTTTGGCCTTTTGATTAAAACCAGTCCTTAAGTTTACCTTGCTGAGACATTGGAGTGAGCGATGGAGACTGCGCGATGTTGTTCCAAAGTCAATGACAATGTTGACTTCCCCTTCGCACGTGTCCTTTGTCCTCTCAATCAAAACCTTTTCGTAGCAGTCTTCATTCCACTGAACAACGTTCACCCTATACAACAGTTAGACTTTTAGACCAGAACCAGATTCAGATGTTTTCTTACGACGCAGCTTCTTTCGCAAGTAGAATTCCCTCGTCCCGCAGACATGCTACAGCCAATAGTACTCTGTCTTGGAAATCTCTAAAGTAATGCTGAGCCAGACGAAGTGCCCAAAGTGCTAATCCACCCGTCCCCACCACCAACACTTTCACTTTCTCTGGAATAAAATAAAATGAAGAACCAATTTGACCTCACTTGACCTCATACTCATACCATTCTCCCCTCTTTCGTGGAACATGGCGAGGATATGTTCCTTTGCCACTTGGATTGTGTTCATTGCCCAAAGGGCGCCTGTTGGAAGCATGGCTGCAACTCCCAAGGCCATGCCTTGCGGAACCTTGACCAAGTACTTCAAGTCAGGGACTGTGATGTACTCTGCATATCTAAAAACAGAGAGAGATGAGTTGTTAGGTTATTATTAGGTTTATTAGGTTATTAGGTTTAGCATTAGGTTTATTAGGTTTAGCATTAGGTTTAAGAGGTCATGTGTCTTACCCATGTGGGACTCCTTCGTAAGGATACATGACCACTTTGTCTCCAATGGAAATTGAATATGGATTCTCATCCACTTCCTCCCCAAGGGCTTCCAAAATACCTGCAACCTGAAACCATCCAATCCAATTGGTTTATTATTTGAATCCCATTGGTTAATTTCTTACTTCGTATCCGGGGAAGAGCGCTGCATCTCTGACGCCGTAGTGCGGCGGTGTCTGTGCTTGTGCTGAGAGTGGGGGTGCTGATGGGATTTGACTTCCCAAGCAGATCGTGGACACGTCCCCTGTGAGACTGGTCAGGCTGGACATGCTGGTGAGACTCGAGACGCTCGTGATACTTGACTGGGATGGCGTGCGACGGAGTCTGTAACACGCACCTGCGCACTCAACCTGAAAATTAAGAAAAGCTGTGGTTTAATTGCATTTAATTGTGTGTATCTTTCCAATCCTTACTCCGCCTTAGTTTCCTTTTACCACAAGATACCGTTTGGACATTATATTTACATAAGTTTAATTTTAATTGGTAGTTTTAATTACCCTAATCCTTGCTCCCTTGCCAGGGACATCTGGGACAGGGACGTCAAAGCTGAAGACGCAGTCCTTGAGCAAGGGCCCTGGACTCTCGATGCTCACTTGACGACACAACTTGCTCATTGCAGCACTCGGCTGACTCGGCATGCTATTCACCCGCTGTCTCTCTCTGTAATCAAGAAATCTAAGCTTAACTGCAGTATTAAAGTCTGGAGAGAGCGTAGAGTGGAAGGGGTTTAGGATTTGTTAGGTTTATTTACCTGGAAGCTTCTTCTGTCTCGACTGCCTGATCTTCCAACTTTTCAGGCATTCCTCAATGGCATGTGAATATCGTTTAATTTGTAATTTTTAAGAAAGTATTAGTGTAGAGTGATCAGTGGTAAGGTGCTGGAGGTGAGGATTCCACCGTCGTTCTGTGCCTGGAACAGAAGCCACAATCACAACACAGTCACTCGTCCACCGCGTGTTTTCTTCTATCGATCCCACAAGTCGGGCTGCGTCTCTTCCATGACCTCAACAAGGAAGCTCTCCAGCAACTGGAATCCAAATGGAAAAGGGAATGCCGCTTTCTCCATCCACAGGAAATACTAACAACTTTCACTTCACTTTCTTCTCAGCAGCGGCAGCAGCACTTCGTCACACTGGATTCAGGCAAGAGTGAAATCACCATTGAAGGGGTACCCTGGAAAGGTAAAACTCATCCTTGAAGGTTGCCTTGTGACCATGTCACTAGCATATAGTTTCAATGGCCAGTGGGAACTACGAAATGATATGAAATGAACACACCTCTGCGCACACTCATGACTGAGAGTGAACTAAGAATTCATCCATCTATAAATGTTCCAACTCCGAATCAGTTAAAATTCAAAGTATTCTTATGAAAAGGATGAAACAAAGAATTCCTGTTTGAACCTTTCTTTTAACAACTTTGCTAAGGTGTAAGTGTAAGTCAAAAGTAATCATGGATGAGTTGAACAAAATTAATTAATGGTACTTAAATATCATAAAACATGCTAGAAAAGTCCTGACAAAGAAATTCAAAGTAATTAAGGGTACGACACTTTGAAATCTTTTCGAGGTGCTGTAAATGCTAATAGAAGAATGTAAAACATCAGATTTGTATTCCAATTTATACTCTACTTTGAAGGGAGAATTCATAATTTAATTAATTATTTAAGTTATGCATAAATTATTAGCAGAGGTTGTGATTCCGTAGAGTCTTTGGAATTAAGCACTAAAGCTTAGCAGCAGTTTCAGAAGTTCAATTACAACCGCCAGTCCGCGCCACTCATGAACCCCTCCAATGCCATCCCATGTTAGACTTAATTCAAAAGCAAGTTGATTTAGGAACTCTTAGGTTTATTATTAGGTTTATTAGTAACAAAGTAAAGGTCATCTGCAGGTCAATGGACTGCAAGCCCTTGGAAGGACGTATTAGACGATTTTTGACACTAAAGGAGAACGTTTGAAAGAAGAAATGAAAGAAAGCCCAATTTTCTTTCTCCATTTTCCTCCATTTCGGAAATGATTTGCCAAGAGTAAAGTAAGAAGATGTTCAAAGTTGTTTTGTAGCATTGAAGACTTGAATTGTGAGCTATTTGTAGCATTTAGTTTGCATTTGACAATTGACAATTGACTTTATATCGATTATCACCAGAATAAAAAAGAATCTGAGTTGTAGGTGTTGAGAATGGCGTCATTAGGGAGGTGTACTGTAGGGGGTGGGGGTTTAGAATTTAAAATTGAGCTTGAATAAAGTTAAAACTTCATTAGCGGAGGTAACCCTGGATTTGCTCATTTTTCTGTTTCGTCCCACGTGGTATTTAGGGTGTGAGTGTCAAGGGAAAGTTCAAAACTGTGTGGGCATTTGTGGTCTTCTGTGGAGGAATGAAGCAATGTTGTGTTAATCCCTTCCACGTGTTGGATAGAATGTTATGTGGAGAGTTAATTGTTGAATCAGTAGTCGTCCTCAGTCTTTATCCAATCTTAATTAGATTTCAAGTTTAGCCAGCCAAAGAAACAAAAGATCCAAGAGAATTTCAAGACAAAGTCAGCTGGATTTAAACAATCCTAATTCATGAAATACTGAAACACAAGGGACACAAGGAACAAGAAAGGAAGTCTTTTCGCGCAGTAATTCGGAGTTATTGAGGAGTAGACGAGTGACTAACGTCACCTGATCCAATTCATTAGACTTACGTCCATTAGAGTTGGATTTGGTTGATTGGAGTGCCATAAATGATCCAATTCTGGAGTCCCTTTTGTACCTCGCTGGAAACAATCAGGGAATTCTTGGTTGGTCAATTGACAGATGAATGATCAGTTTAATCTGTCAGAGTAAACATTGGTTTACATCTTCCCTATAGAAGAGTCTAACCCCGTCACTAATCAAATCCTATTTATAATTAGACTCAAGGAAAGGTACCTTCTCAAAGGTTCCTGTCTCTACAAGTTTATTTTTGGGGGTTGATTGAGTGAATTATTGGACGTCATGGCGTGGGTTCTGGACGAGTTTTCTAGAAGTTTAGTGAAGCGTACTAGGAATAAAGGAGTTTAGGAATTTCTGAAATTGATAAGTTTGTCTTTTTGAAAAGAAATGACGAGGGATTGACGTGGATGGAGACTTTTCCAGTTACTTGAGGACCGTGGGGGATGGAAGGAAGAGCGCAGTCACCATTCAACGACAAAGGCATAAAAGCACCCACGCCAAAAGCACAGGCTTAAGAACATCGCATCCAAACGAAACACTTCCACTTTCGACACTGGAGCGAAATAAAGAGATCCAAACGTTCTGCAGAACCCAGCTTTTAGTCCCCGTTTTCAACCAATCGTGCAACAGGTAAACACAACAACCCCGTCTAACTCACACGACTCCTGCCGTCCTGTCTAGCCTCCCTGACCTCGTGATGACCTCGCAGTCTCCTTCCAAAGCAAAACTTCCTTATCACTTGAGTTTCCATTTTCCTTTGGATTGTTAAAGTTTAAAAGTTTCCTTGCATAAACTACCATCAACTTTGGAAATTGAAGGAAAATTGCGAAAGTTGTTGAATTCTATAAGGGGCTGTCCATTTAATACTTACTGGGTTTGGGGGAGGGAGGGGGTACCCGAAAAGTGTGCTAAAGTGTACGAGGGGAGGGTAGGGGTATTCAAAAATAGTACTTACAGTACTAAAAATAAAATAAAACGTAAACTATCAGGGTATATTACATACTAGTAATGTAAACTAGATTAACTGGCGTTGTCGCCTATAAATGCTTGCTTGACCAAGTCTTAACCAGAAGGCAAGTTTCATACTTCTGGAGACTCTTAATACTTTGTTCACCCAAGACGTTATTTATTCTTTATAAAACTAAACCTGATTTGAAAAGAAAATTTAAAAAAGAAACTTATGAGTTCGTATTTTTTTTAGGTCAATTTTAACGAATGACTCAGGCAAGAAAATGTTTTTCTTTACTTAAAAATACTAAAATAGTTTACTTAAAAAAGAGAAACATTTATTTCTGTGGAACCTTGAATTGAATGCATTGTAATGCAATTATACGTTGATTTGGGTTGTAATAGAATCGGTATTTTCTTTTCACACTTTTTGGGCAATGTGTACTATGGGGGGGGGAGGGGGTCCATCGAAAATGTACAGGGGGTCCTATCTCTAACCCTACTGTGGTGAGGTAAGATAAGCATATCTAATGCTTTCCTTATGAGAGAATTTCCCTTTAAAGATTATCACGGTAGTGTTAGAAATAGGACCCCCTGTACTAAAGTGTATTATAGGGGGGGAGGGTGTCAAATTCTGTACGTATTAAATGGACAGGCCCTAAATGGTCACATGTAAAGTACGGAATGTTCTCTTTTTGGTTAGTAAACAAATAATTGGTTCAAGATGTTTTGATAGTATGGGAATATATGCATAAGGTTCCTTCTTGAATCTTCCATTGTCTCCATTGGGGTGGTTTTAACGGAATGGAAAGCACAAAGAAGCATTTGGCAACTTTCTCCAGAACTTTCTTCACCCTGAAGGAACTTCCGTTGAGTAAATTACACAAGACCTTGTTCCATTCTTACTCAAATTAATCACTTTCCATCACCTTTAACATCAGTTGAATGTTTCTAAAGTACATAAAAACGAATTACAGAGTACGAATGGCCCAATAGGAAAGGCTCAATACAAGAAGGATTTGAATGAGGGTGGGAGATACTTTTAAAGGGGCCCTCCCTCCTTAATCTCCCAATTAGGAATGATTTGTTTTCATCTTAATTGATATGATGAAAAATGGGAATTAATCCAATTGGAGGAGGACTCGAGTGTGCCCTTCTGACTCTTAATTGACTCTGTAGTGTTTTATTTAAGCTATAATTACGTCCTTCGAATTCTTTCATTCAGATTTCCACTATTTCCGAAGAATGGGTTGGAATAGGATTCGTGTGGGCGTTTGGATGATGGCGGTGGTAAGCTTGGTCGTTTACTTGAAGCATTCCTCTGGCGTCAGAGCTGAACCAATCGCGAGCAGCATGGAGATGGACAGGATTGAAAAGCCCCAGAGACCAAGAGTCTTCACGTCTCCAGAGGAATTGAAATCATACCTAGGAGCACTGGCCAGGTACTACGCAACAGTCTCCAGAAACAGGTAAATACTCTACCTACAACTACAACTAAATGTAAAAGCATTGCATTGGTGCATTGGTTTTGGTACTGGTAGGTTTGGGAAACGTTTCTCTCGACCGGAGCCATCATTGTCAGACTACTCTGCCAACCCCCAGGAAGTGTTTGACCTACTGCAAAGGACGAATGACTAATGAATGGAGAAGAATGAAGAACTCACGAGTAGTTGCAATTTATTACCCTCCTTATTGTGGATCTGCCAGTGTCCTTTGCTGCCCCTCCAAGATGGTGGTCCTCCCTTGATTTGAGTTTGTGAATTGAATGATTGAGTGTTGGAGTGGATTCGATTGGTTTGATAAGCTCCATGAATTATGGATGGGATTTAATAATGAGTATATTCGTTTTGCATTTAGAATTGGAGGACTTTGGTTGGAGTTCAATGGAATAGAAATTGCTTATAAATGTTAGGAGTCAATTAGCATAAATAGGAGATGGGAAATAAACTTGTTTTAAATTCAAAATAAAAACCAACGCTTTGATTTGAGAATTGAACAGAATCCCTTCTATCCCTCACTTCATCAAAATACATTTTCTACTCAACACAAATAATTCTAAACACAATCACCGCTAGTTAAGTTCTAAATTAATCACAATCAAATTCCATCAGAAACTAAACTGGGATCATCAAATCATCATGAAGAGATTCCACATCGTTCTCTTGGTTAAACGCCAAACGGACTTGGCACTGGACTTGGAATGAAACATTTGACATTCTCTGTGTGACATCAATTCAAACTGTACTAACTATAGTCACGAATGCCCTGAACATAGGTAGTCTGTAGTCTGTGTCCAGCAAGTCTCCCCACTGTTGCTATCGGTAACTCTAGCGGAGACTTTGTACTGACGAAAGCGCCAAGCAGAGGGACTCGTCAACCATGGAACCGTTGGAGATTGCTCTGTCGCCTCTTCAGATCGGGAACCTTGGATTTATGTTCTTCCAGGCAGATGTCGCTTCATGCTTTCTCTCGAGCGAATCTTATTAGGTAAAGTAAACGTAAAGTGACGGTGTTTGGGTATCTGGAGATTAGATGGAGGAGGTATCCAGCCAAACCATCAACTGGTAATTCAGCTCCGTTGAAACAATTCTCCAGGCATGTGAGTCTGATTGTTTTGTGTCTTATATTCTATAGGTGGCTAATCAATGGATCTAATCATTGTTGAATGGAGCCAGGGGGAACATTCAACGCTGTTTTCCCTGACTGAAGACTACACTGAAAAAGGATTTTAATGGGGAAAGTAAGAAGATGAAGCTTAGAACTGGAATTGATTGACATGATTTATTAATTTGTAGATTTGTAGATCTTAAACCTTGTGGAACTTGGTGTTGAGGATTCTGACAAGAAGGGCGCCTTCTTCACCTCCAACTTGGAGGTGTGGCTCTACGTTTTGACATCTTCTAATGGTAGTTGACCCTTGCTCCGGGATTTAAACTTTTGTAACATTTTGTGACGTAAGATACAAAGGATGCTGGCATCTGTAGAGGTTGATAGGACTTTGTTCACTCCTTATCTCCTGTCCAAGGATCAACTTTGTCATCAGATGAACAATTCCATCAGAAGTCCAGTGGACCAATCACTCCAGCCCATGTGACCCAAGAACTCTCCTACCATTGGTCAGAACCAGAGGCCAGTCCTTTTCATCTCTTAGCATGGGATGAGCTATCTCCTGGCTGAGTTTGGTTGGTTATGATAAAGGTGATGAAGGTGACATCCTTATCCCATCCACTACCAAATGACCTCTGACCAAGTTGCGTAATACTTTCCTCATCACATCTGGTCCAGGGAGGGATCAGGTGGGATCTTTTAATCTTGGAGCAGTTGTGGATTGGGGAATAATTGAAATAATAAAGGGTCCATGACCTCAGTTTCATTTTCTCAAATTCCACACCAAAAGTTGTACCATTTTTCCAACAACCAATTGAACAAATTTTCCGTTCTTTTTTAAATTAACTACTAAAAATTAAATTAAATTCTCTTTTTAATTTAAACTATTTACTTGTTAAATAAAGGTTAAAGTTAAAGGTTTTTCACAAGTTATATCAAAACGAGACTCATCTTGAATTTTATTTTTGCCTTTTACATCCTGCCTTGTAAGAATTAAGCAACTCCTTTCAAAGTAGAATTCAAATTAGCTTCGATTTTCAAATGTTGTCGCGTTTTGGTAAGGGACGCAATTAAAATGGTATAGAGAAAATCCTGTGCCCTACTGGTGATGTTTAGTGTAGGGATTAAACTGAATTTATAAATACGAGATTGGGACTCCATTCCATATATTTTCTCTGCAGGAACTCCAGGGGCGCATTACATTGGGACGTTAGCGAATAGGAATGAAACAGACTCTCCGTTGTGGGTACGACGAATGGCTTCGGCAATGATAAGGGAAATGTCAATCACCTGCAAAACAAGAAAAGAAAATAATTATCAATAATTATCATTTCAATTATAATAATTAATTAATCTTACCTTGATTTTTGGACATTCCTTCATGTGTTTCTCCTGAGGAATTGTATTGGTAACAACCACAGCTTCAAAACATGCATTATTGATACGGGAAATTGCCGGGCCGGAGAAGATTCCGTGGGTCGGAATAGCATACACCTTTGTTGAGCCAGCCTCCAGTAGTCTGTGGATTTAAGTTTAAAATTGATTAATTGTATTAATTGTATTAATTTCATTAATTTTGATTAATTTTGTTGTAATAATTTTCTTACTTTTCTGCAGCATGACAAATTGTACCACATGTGTCTGCCATGTCATCAACCAAAATGGAGACCCTGTCCTTCACATCTCCGACCAAGACCATTGAAGCCACTTCATTGGCCTTCTTACGCTCCTTGTGAATCAGAGCAAATTCAACATTCAGTCTGTCTGCAATGGATGTCACGCTGAAACAAGAAAAAGTTAGTTTTCATATTCCATTTTATACTAAATTTCCAAAACTCACCGCTTGGCACCGCCCGCATCTGGAGAGACGATGATAGCGTTCCTCCACTCGGGTATGTTTTCCTTAATCCATTTGAGCACAGCCGGCTCAGCATACAAGTTATCCACCGGGATGTCAAAGAAGCCCTGAATTTGTGAAGCGTGGAGATCCATAGTGATGATGTGATCCGCACCAGCAACACTCAACATGTTAGCCACCAATTTAGCCGAAATCGGAGCCCGGCTCTGTACATTGACACAAATCAAAAACAAATGGAAGATTAGAAATTCAAAAACATTCCATCAACACCCATACAAGCAGTCATAAGAATAAAGAATAAGCGAGAAAGAAATGGGTTTAAATCTTCAATCAAGGTCAGCTTAACTTCAATTTAAAAGGAAAGTCTAAAATCAAGGAATCAGGTGGACTTTTACTAAAATAATTGCAAGGAATTGATTTAGGAGAGTGAGAGGTTAACGTGTTTCACAAGAACATTGAATTCACAAAGGATTTGTTAATTGAATCAATTGAATTTGTTACTAAGCTACTCCTGCTTAGCTTAGCTTAGCTAAGAGTCAAATCCCCAATATTCCTATCATCCTCATCAAGTCTTTCTTTCCTATTTGGTGATGCCTTAAGACGACATTTTGGTGACTTGGGGGACCTTGACCTGAGAGTAGAATATGGAATGGACCACTGTTAATCAGTCATGCAGTCATGCACGTGGAGACTTGCAAAAAGAATGTGAATTCCAATATTAATTTCCTGTTCTGTGGTTCGTAATGGATTGCCCCATGCTCCTATTTATTCCAATGATTGACTAAACGACACTGATAATGAAGAAGAGTGATGAGGAATCAATACTAAAGATGGTAATGAAATATGATACTAAACTCTTTGCATCTACAAACACCAAGGTTGACTCCTAATGGAAGGATGAGAATAAGAAGGATGAGAATGAGGATGGATGAGAAGAGGAGATGAAAAGGTCAGAGGTTAAGTAGGAAAAACGTCATTTAAACCATCAGTCATCAGACAGAGAAAGACAAAAAGGCCTTCCATCATTGTGAGTAGAAAAGTTCTTGTTATCTTCCCTTAGTTATCCCATATGGTTCTTGATTAAAAAGTAGTAAAAAGGAAAGTATTATTCGGAGAGAGAATCGATATTAGGAAGTCGTGGAAAGAAGTTCCGAGTACGGAAGGTTAAGTGGGCACAATCTCAGAGGCATCAAAACCACTACTACTACGGAGGGAGGGAGTCATAATTAACTGACCTTTGGGTTAACCTTAGGCTCCAGCAGAGCCTACCACCACTACTACGACACTACTACACTCCTACAACCTTTGATTTCACAACATCAAAAAATAGAAAAAAAAGGAATCCAGGATTCTCAGGATTCTCAGTATTCTCCTTATTCGTTTCCATCATGGCTGGAGAAAGTAGGAAATGTCGCCGGAGAACTCCTCCCTTGCTCCTCCTCAGGAAACAACAGCAGCAGACCACAAATCAGAGTAATTGACAGTGTACCATTATTTCCCATTAGCCATCGATGGTTAGCCATCACTGCTTGGGGCAGTGGGTAATAGAAAAATCAAAATGGGAATTAACAGAAGAAAACAAGATCGAAATTGAGCGAATAAAGGGAATTTATCACTTAACTTGGGTCATCGGTAACATCGGTAATCAATCCAAATTTACCACAATTTGGTGATGGAATTTTGGTGTTTAGAACTTTTCTTTTCTACTCACACCTTTTTACTCTTCTGTGGCGAGTTTGCAAACAAAGCTTACGTCCTGGAAACAAAGCATAGAAACAACGAAAATGAATTTTAGGCTTCCTTTCTATAGTAATTTCTATACGTGAATGAATGAACAGAAGATGAGGTGCAGAGGAAGACACGTGTGGGAATAGAAAGCATATACCCAAGTTACCCAGATGATAATAAGACGAAATACAAAGGAAAGAAAGGAATCATTCCATTTCTCATTACGCAACTTTACGCTAACTTTCATCCCTAATACATCCTGACTCCAACTCCTTTCTTTTCCCAACTTCAAACAATGGAGATTGTACACCGATCAACTGGAGATTCCAAACTTATCTTTTTAATTCTTGTCTCACACAAGAGAATCCATGCAAGTAATCTAAAAGTAATTTAAATCTGCATCGCAGGACCCAAAGCTCGCCTCACCCAATCCCCTCTCCAACTCGACCAAGAAAAGATGCACTGGACAAACTACCGTTACAAACTTTCTTACTTGGAAAAACATGACCCCAGAAATCCCAGGACTAAAAAAAGCATTTTTGTGTTGAAAATCCTTTGAAAATTTCAAGGTTATTGAATATTGAATTCACTCAGAGAAGAAAAGGGAAGCAAAGCATCAAAGTAGACGGAGAGAAGGAGAGCCTTTTGGCCTTTTTTGGAATTCTGGCTAAAAGGACCAGGAGGAAGGCCTTAAGGACCTTAAGGAGTTGATTTAAGGAGTTGAGAGTTGCGTAACTTTTTCCAGGGATCTCTTAAAGGTTGATTGACATGAGGAAGACTTGTAGATCTTAAATTTACTTTGATTCAAAGGTAAGTGTAGGGTTTTAAAGCGTCATTTCCTTGCCATGCTGTCATCACTGGTCAAGAGTAGCCAAAAGAAGGCAAGAAAAAGAAGGGACAGCCTCCCATTTAATTCCCAACAAACAACTATCGATTTTGAGTCAGACTCACTTGTGCGGCTCCTTCCAGCTGCTCTTTTTAGTACAGTGGGGATCAGATCGACAGGGAGAAGGAAATATTCAAAGAAGCGTTAAGCTTCCCATGCAAAAAATAAAAATCAAAAGACAAACAAAGCAAATTAACGACTGAATTCCCATAAACAAAAGACAAAGAGTGGTTAAAAGCGGATATAAAATTAATCAGTTTATGGCAGAAAGGAGATTTTAATGGGTGAGGCGAATGAAGTGGGCACTGCGGCAGGAAGGACAGGATCTTACAAATGTCAATCTCTCACAAGATATGAGATTAATAATTAAGAGTTTAACATACCGTGATGATCAATCCTTTTTGGCTCTGTAAAAACGAGGTGTCATCAGAGGTTTGCAATTGCATAATAAGATAATCATTACACACTAAAACGGTCTGGACGGTTGTTCAATCTTTCTTATTTCCTATTTGACCCTAAGCTTCGCTACCCCGAGTATCAGTTGCTAATTATCTTTTTTATTATTGCATAATGATGACTCTAAAGTCTGTCAAGGCTCTGCTGGAGACAGATTAAAGCTTCTGCTGGAGGATGGCCATGTGGTGGTAATGACAAGATTAAAATGTCGAGACAATGTGGGAATTGGGTTCAAAGGCTTGCCTTGAGTTTTCAAGAAAATGTTAAAATCGTTAATCATACTCCAATCCATAACTTAAGGTCACTCAGACTTCTGCCGTTTCATACCAGAGGTGGAAAGGTTTAATTATGAGGTCAGTGAAAGAGTAAAAAAGAATAAGGAAACAAACTAAAAGAAAATTGCCACACGGTATTAAACTCTTGCAGCGGAAATCCACTTGAATCAAAAGGAGCAAGAGCTGATCAATAAAAAATCATAAAATAAATGAAAGGAGTTGAACAGTTGAAAATGGAAAACTTGTGTTCAGAAAATTGATTGTGCAAACGAAAGGTAAGAGAGAAATTGAAAAAATCGAACCTTGTCCTTCTTGTCCTGTCGAGCGTATGGGAAACAGGGGATGACCGCTGTGACCCTTGAAGCAGACGCGATTTTGCACGCATTGATCATGATCAGGAGCTCCATTAGATTGTCATTGACCTCTCCGCTCCCGCTCTGGATGATGTAGACATCCTCTCCGCGGACACTTTCTCCGATTTCCACGCTGCAAGTGGATAAAGAAAGTGGAAGTGATGAGTTTAATCAGGGTCAAGTGGAGTGATGCAGTTAGGCTGAGTATGACATCGGAGCTCATCGCCTGTCATCTTTACCCGTGGTTTCGTAAGCCACTAAGTCTCACGTGGCGGTATCCAATGTCTACTGAACGTGACTCTTAACCACCGGTATAGATTACAAAAACAAGTCATTCATAACGTAGGATGACCCGGGAGTCATTGAGAGTGGAAGTGTGCTGACCCAGGTCAATGTTAAGTGCTAAGTGGTCATTTATGAGTGCGTGAAAGTGAAGTATGAAGAAAGAGCGCGTAAGAGAGCGCGGTGAAAGAGGTATGGGGAGCTCTGTGCTTACCAAGTTTCCAAATTGGAGAACTTCTTTGTGACGACCTTTCCTAGGTCAATGCCAAGCCTGTCTACAATTTTCTGTGCCAAGTCAGGATGACTTGTACCCGAGAAGACCTTGATGTTGGGCATCCTTCCTCCTTTGACGAATACGGCTGGAGACTCTAACTTTGAACAGAGGAGACTCCGAGCACGAACACGATCAGCTCTTCCTGGCATACTGAACTCACGCTACCAACATCATGCGCTCTTTATAACACCAAAAGACACACTCACAGGACCGTATCAACTTACAAAACAACCTAACAATTAATTTTTATTAATTAATCAAATTAATCATTATAATACACTAATTCATCAATGTACACAACTACAATTACACACATTACACATATTAAATAATTAACAACTTTATACAATAATTTATATATAAACAGTCAATATAGGAATATAGACATTAATAAGTTGAGAATCACATATAAATAAATATGTAAAAATATACTTATGTATACTATACTCTAATAGAAAAACAATGGAAAAATTCCACCACGAGAGGCATAAAAGGCGTAGATTAAACGTCACGAAAGATATTCAAAATCATAATACATGTACTTCCTTTTTTGTAAGCTCAAACTCCTACACCCGGTGACACTTAAATCAGAAGCTCATAGGAGTGCTAAAATGAGTCATCTATGACCGAATTTTACCTTAATCTGGTTAAAAATAAGGACAATATTATATGTATTAAATACCGTTCGGTCCACCCTTAAGTAGTTAGTTTAACCACTGATCAGAGGCCCCTAAGGCCTCTCATAAGCAAACAATGGGAGGCCAGGGTTTCTCTGGCGGAAAGGTTTTAACTCCCTCCTTTTGGGTGGACCGGTTGCATTGGAAGAGTGCCCCCCCTCAAAAAAAGGGTTTTTTTTTTTCAAAGTACTTTTTCAAAAATTTTCTTAGATTTTTCAAAAAAATACGATTTTTCAAAAAGGATGTCAAACAACTCCAAATTGTTCAATTCGTAAAGTTAGGTTGAAATTTTTTTTTTCAAAAATACTTTGCAATTTTTTTTTTCAAAAATACTTTGCAATTTTTTGGGGGTATTCTTTCCTGTAATCCAACGGACCGCACGGTAATGTAACAATCAAAGTGAAATTATGTCTGGGTTTAAGCAACAAAACATGCATTTCTTATTGTTTTTTTTTTTAAATTAATTCTAATAATATTATTTAATTTAATTAAATGGGTTTTACGTTGGTTTTTACCCATTATGTTGAGTGTAAATTGTACTTGGCCTCTTCTATGGTGATTGGGCATTTGGTTGTGTGTTTTCGGCACTGTTAATTGAGTGTCTGAACCTGTATTTCTCTGTTGGTGGGGAACCCGGTGGGTGCTGAAGCGGACGAGGAAAGGGAAATCCGAAAATCATCTGGTCCACTTCTCCCTCTTTTGCCATTTCCCTTTACCTTCTTTCTCGGGTCAGAACAACAATCACGCTCACTGGAAGAGGTCACCAACAACACAGGTCACGCTGAGCAGCACTGAGTCGCACACGAGAATCTGCTGCTCAGCTGATACGCAGTACATTCGCGCTCTTTCTTCTCCATCTACATTTAAAGGAACTTAAAGTTACTTTACTCTGCTCAGCTACCTTTGCTCAGTACCCGGAAGACAGGCCTCAGGTGAAGTCATCTACTTGACATTGATACTTGACCTTGATAAAGACAAGGATTTAACTGGGATCTTTTACTCTTTTCTTTACAGGTGATCTAGCAACATTTTTCATATATTGTAACTTGTAATCATGGCTAATATTGCTATTCAACGAATCAAACGAGAATTCACTGAAGTTTTACGCTCGGAAGAGGTAATGAAACGATATAAGACACATGCTTTTATAGTTTACTATATCCGTTTTTACCAACAGGTACAGAAGTGTGCTATCCGGGTGGAATTGGTCAATGACAATTGGACAACTCTTCGAGGTGAGATTGGTGGTCCCCCTGATACGCCTTATGAAGGTGGGACCTTTGCGCTGGAGATTCATGTACCGGAAACGTATCCCTTCAATCCACCGAGAGTGAGTAGAGAGAGAAGTGTGTCCGTTTATAAATCAACGTCACTGAACTTGTGGTTCTTAGGTTCGGTTTCTGACCAAGATTTGGCATCCCAACATCTCTTCAGCTACAGGAGCAATCTGTCTGGACATTCTCAAAGATCAGTGGTATGTAATAATATTGTCCATGGGAGTTGATTTTCTGTAATCACGAATCTCGAATAACCACAGGGCTGCTGCGATGACTTTGAGAACAGTCTTACTGTCCTTGCAGGCCTTGATGGCTGCAGCGGAACCAGATGATCCTCAAGATGCAGTTGTAGCACGTCAGTTCAAGGAAGCCCCTACGATCTTCCGTGCCACTGCTGAGCACTGGACAGCCGTGTATGCAAATGGTATTAACAACCACCTACCTAATCTTAGTATCTTGAAATAGCATTATTTAACGTTTACAAATTGTTTTTCAAGGTCCTTTCAAGAATGTCGAGTACGAGTTGATGGTTCAACGTCTCTCCGACATGGGGATTGAGGAGATTCCTGCACGAACAACTCTGTCCACGCACAATTGGGATTTGCAGCGAGCCACCGAAGTCTACTTCGGATAACAGGAAAACAAACTTAAATCAAGACATCAACTCAACCTCTACTTGTTCCTTCCATTTTTGGCTAAACCCACGAAAAATGGTATGGCCCTTCAGCCCTTCAATTCAAAAATGAAAGTTATTTTTACTTTTTTTTTTGTAGGGGATCGCATTTATGATACGAAAATATTGAAATAATTGATGGAAATACGGAAGATGGAAATAATGCCGCATGAATGGGGTAATTGAGTTTATATTTATATACAAGATTGTAACAACCTGGTTGAAATGAGGCAATAATGAGCATTTGTCATATGGGGCAATAACAACTTCAAAACAATTTCATCAATTGGAAATGTCTAAAGAATCTGCCCAAATAAAAAAAATAGTAAAATTCACAACCCCATTGGGACAAGTCATTCCGGGCCTTGTCTTATGTTCCAAATGCGTCAATTTTTAATGAGGCCTTTAACGTAGGAGTTGAACATAATAACGAAACAAAGGTTAAATTCATGAAGTGCTTGATTGAAACATTGTCCCGTATAAGTCTGAATTTCATCTTGGTAGGAGTAGGTAGGGTTAGTGGGTGGGTTAGTTTAGGAACTACTCAGGTACGTCCATCCAATTATAATAAAATTGCGCATGCAGTGGAAACCGTACAGCACACAAATAGTCAGTCACAACAATCATTAAGTAAAGAATTGTGCGTAGTATAGCAAGGACCCATTGTTAAACAATTTCGGCGACCTTTCCAGAAACTCAGTCAGGAGATTCAATGGAGAATGACCGGTTGAGAATCCTGGAGCATTGGCGGCAGACCGGAGACTCCTTCTGACTGATGTGACCTGGAAGCGAGGCCCATTTGTCCAGGCAACGAGAACAGTAAATCTCTCCGCATCTCCAGCAATGGCTCTGCAAAGGACCCACATTTAAGTCTGGTTCAAATTGAGTACTTTTTAACGTACTTTTCTGGCAGTAAAGTCGAGTGGTGCGGAACATTGGCACTCCTTGACGCCTCTAACGGACTTCCAGTCAATAGCCACTGACTGGAACTCAGTAATCAAGTTATCTGTCAGATTCTCTTCCTGGCTGGATGAGCCTCTGCGGTAGGAAGCTCTTCTATCACGATTCGTTTCATATCTGGATTCAAGGCTTTCTTCCCCTTTACTCTTCGACCCAAATTGATCCGTTACCATCAAGGGATCGTACTGGTGTTGTAATTTCAAATTTACCTTCAAATCCAAACAAATTAGAATTAGTTATTGCTGAGTTATAAGTTTAATACTGAGAAATGTTAAGTTGTTAAATTACTTCGTCATGAATGTTCTTCTTGTAATTGAGTCGATTGTCCTGAATTAAGCCATCGGGCAGAGTTCCATTCAGAGACCCTGCCAACTTCCCTTCCATGCCCTTAATTCTTTTTTGAAGTAGTCGAATATGGTCTTCTAAGGAGTTGATGTGGTCCTTTGACGCCACCATCAAGTCCATTACGGACTCACGGGGATGAACTCCATTCTCCCATCGACAGTACATCTCTCTCCAGAACCTGTATAAAATATAATCCAATTTTAAGTTAATTAATTAAACAGAAATAAAATAATTTACAGAAATGGGGACTCACTTGAAGACTTGAGGTGCGAGATTGGGCTGAATGAAACCTACATTGAAGTCTGGCCTGTAGAGTGGATTCAGAAATTCATTCATGTGATTGGCAATGTACCCCCAAAGGGAATACGTCTTTTCCTCCACTCTGGAATTAAAAGTCAAAGGTCAAGGGAATGGGGCAATATTAATATTTTCAGTTATTAATTACCTCAAGTCTACTCGATCTTTTTGGCAGTTTCCTACAAATGTGCCAAACTCACAGGAGTGGACGTGATCATGAATGGTGATGAGAAGGCGGTCATTGAATTGAAAAACAAAAGGGAACTGCTGACTCAGATGCCAAACACATTCCAGCCATTGGGTGAAGACGGGGGAGATTTGTTTCGGATCCACTTGGATATGGCCACAGCGGTCAGTGAACTTGTGTCCAAAGGAGAGCCACTCTTTTGTAATGAGAGCCTGGAATCCATGGAGTGTGCGGTAGTAAGGGTCTACGAGGATCTGGGCCAACCCACACACTTGAGCAGTTCGATCCCATCCGTCAGAGCAATGCACCAGTACGGAACAACCCTCTTCCAAAGTTCTGAAAATTATTTATTTATATATATTATTAAAAATTGATTAAAAACTCTGTCTTTGTTACTTGGCGATAAAGTAGGCTGCATCTAGGATGGCTTTAATGTGCCTCAACCACCCGCTTCCTTCCAGTCCGTTTAAGAATGCTCCCATCGCTGGAGTTTTAAGCTCGCAAGCTGGAATTGAGCAAGGAATGTGTTAGTTTTAGATTAAAGTTGTGTGTAATTGAATTAAAAAGAGTTGAATTACTTTCCAAGAGACGAGCTAGACTAGATCTCATTACGTGAATGTTATCGATCCCTGCAAAATGGAAGTTTGTATTCTCGTAGTTTGCTTCGCTCTCGTAGCCTTTCCCAGCAGCCCGGTTGGCCATAGCATTGATCCTGGGTCGCGTGTCAACCACATAAAGTTGAGAAGTGTTGGGATTAGCCTTTTGTATGCATGTGATGAGCTGCTCGTCTTCGACACAGCGAGCACTGAATCCAGACAATGGTTGGCTACAGCGGCAAAGAGCAGCCTATGGAATAAAACGTCCGAACAAGATTGTAATCTCACTTATCATGATCTATTGGGGATCTTTATGTGACTCACTTTGGTGCTATGGAGGTAACTCAGGACAGGAAATCTTCCGCGACTTCGAAACTTGGATGAGCCAAGGAGGACTGAAGTAGGAGCCGACGATGGCACGTAGAGGTAGCGTGGGTATGTATCACAAATCTAGAAAAGAAACAAATGTCAACCAATGTACAACCAATCCGCACACTGTTTTCAAGCAACCCTTACTTCGTAATCTTTGTTCAGCGTTGTAATGGTCCAGGACTCATTCGGAATTCCCATCCGCTCGAATTCAGCTTGGAGATCAAAGAGTGACCATCCCGTCCCACGTGGCAAATCATCCGAACCCTTGTTATACCGGAAGCAGTACAAATCCTCTATATTGCCTTTACAAACACAAACAAATCAATTATTTAACAGTCTTGTCTAAATGTGAATTCAATTTACCTGGCTGACACATTTGTGTCAAGGACGTTAACAAATCATGAGCGTCTCTTTCCTTTGGAATGATGAATGTCATCGCAAGGAATGTTTTTGTTCTAACTGTCAGTGGCGATCCAGTCGGGGTCAGCGGTAGCTTGGTCACCGTTGAGATATGTGAGTGCAGAATCTACCCAGAAATAAAATTAATTTATTTGCCAGTTAAATTAAAACTCACCCAATAAATTTGATTAAAACTCACCCATGTTTCTCGTTTATTGTCATGGTCGACATAGATTAAATGGGTGGCAGTTAAGTACAGGATTCCAACAGTGTTCCGCCGAGATGTAAATCTTTCCACGAGCCCAACATTATCTACCTGAAAGAATAAACGAGACCAATCAACGACGGAAATAGGAAACGAAATAGGATCAAGGAATGCTCCCACCTTCATCTGATAAGGGGCATTTCTGAACATTTTCAGTTGAGGTTCATCAACTGAAAAGAATTCCTTGAGGAAAGTGATTACTTCCTCTGCCTTTTGCATTTTACACTAGAGACTAACTTCAGTTTCAAAGTTAAAACTGTTGTGGAGACAATTGACGTGCTTTGTGCTTTTGGATTCCTTTTTCTGATTTCCTTTTGTGTCTGTGACACTTTGCGTGGGTGGGTGTGGGTAGACAAGAGCACAAGGGTCAACAAGGAACCTACCTAAAGACTACCGCATCTCACTCAGTCTCCGCAACTACCAAAAAGTCTGAAGAAATATCGATCCCAATCCGAACTTTTCCCGACTTTCTCTTGCTACTTCCGCTCCTCATATCAATGGAACACTGACTTTCATCTCACACCAAAAGACTAATTAAGACTAATTACTCAATGTCAAAGGAAATCAAAGGGTCATCACCAGACTTCAAAGGTCTTCCTCTCTAACCACTAGATCCACTCTAAAATATTAAATACAAATTATCCAGTATCCGCTAATTAAACGCCGCTTAGCCGCTAAATACTAATTCAATTAAAAAGGCGTCACTTTATTAGGTTATTAGGTTTATTAGGTTAAAACCTCTAAAACCTAATGTAGCAATGAATTGTAATTGAAATGTCAAGTCATTGATACATTGAAATTGGTTAATTACTTAATAATTACTCTTAGCCCAATTTGCATAGAATGAATGAATTATTAATCTTTTTGGTAATAAATCGATATTGATCTTACCTTTGGTGTTTTGATATCTAGTCCGTCCATATTTCAGTGTCTTTTGCTATAATACCAAGTGTCGTGTCGTGGGTACCCTACTGTATAACTTCCTCTGTCAGTACCTACTGCTAACGTTAAAGGTCAGTTGTATCACCATATTGACACGTACCCCAAGTGGACTAAGTAGTGGACAGGTGACAGGTGGACTGGAAATGGCCACAAAGGACGGATGACGGAGGGGAGGACGATTGATTGCCAACAACACAGTTTCAATTCAATAATTGTACATCGAAGGTTCCCGGGCTTTCTCACTTTCACCTTCACCAGTTAAATTACTAATTACCAATTAGTAATTGGGAGTTCAGAGGATGTAAATTGTCAACTATTGTGACATGTGGTACCTTCGGATGTCCATGTCGGACTGAGTCTCTAACTTTCTCTTTACTTTCCATCAGAATGGAAATGACGCCTTTCTCCAAACCCCTTGTTGCTTTCTCCATGTTTTATCCATGGTATCCAAATCCATAAGAATGACCTCAAATGACCTCATCCCCAACACTTTAGAATCATACGACTTAGTTTTTGGTTTATTCCATCAAATTCCATTCATTTCGTGTCAAAGCAAAGGCTACAAATCATTTTCTTTTTGGAGGTTGAAATTAAAAACGGAAAGGTCATGGTCAAACCCGTGACTTTATAATTTTATAATGGCGTATACAACAAGGTAGAATATTGGGTCATTTTGGAAGCAGAGAATTGAGACAACGATTGAATGTTTAGGAGTGAACATGATTAACTTTAAAGATGTTACTGTTATAAGAGATGACCTGAGAACTAATTGTTCTTTTAACCTCTAATTACCTTGGGAAAGTAATTAATTATTGTACTCACAAAGTTCCTTTTCGTATTTCTAAAATGACAGTTAGGCAGTAGAGACTTAATTAATAATTCTGTTAAACAGTGAATAAGTGGAGGAGGAGTTTAGATTTTAGTTTTTAGAAAAGTAATTAGTTGCAGAGCTAACATTTAATTATAAATTCAGAGGAGTTATCAGTCATTTTAATTGTTTAATCTTTTTACTAAAATACTTGAATCCTTTTAGAGGGATTCTACAAATGAGGATTGGAGGAGACTGCGTTAAAGAGGTCATATTGACCTCTTTTCAATAATATTTATCCATTTTCTCACAAACCCTCCTCCATTATTAATTAATCCAATTAATTAATCCAATTAATTAATTAATTTACAGTATTTAATATTTGCGGTTTGTATAGTCTTAAATTCAAGTGAAAGCCCAAAACTAACTAACTGGGAGTTAAGGAAGATAAATTAATAAACGTGTGTGTGACTCTCCAGAATAGCTATTTAGTGTAACCTCAGGGGGGGGACTCAAATACACTGGAAATCAACCCAGACTGAGCCCTTGACCTCTATAAACAACTATGTCACCCAATTGACTCTTCTGGACTTGACAATTAGAGTGACATTTGACATTTCACTTGACATTTTCACTCTTTACAGACTCGAAATACCCATTAAGAGCATTTTACTATTTATAATTTGTTGTCCCAATAAACCAGGCTAGCGTCGTCGTTTTTTTGAATCCTAAAGATAGCGTAGACGATTAGTTACCCGTGTGTAATTACAATTACAATTACAATTATAGGAATAGGATTTGCAAAAAGAGTACTTAGACAAGCAATACTTGATACTTTCATTAATTAATTACCCGAGTTCCGAGCAGTTGAGGACGAAACCTCAAAGGATGAACTTATGAACTTATGACCTTATTAGGAAATGGTTTAAATAGGCGAGTCATTTGTAACATTCAACTGATATTAATAGTGGACCAAGTGGTTAATAATTAGACTCAAATTCACAATATTTAGTTCCATTCCCTCCCTCACTTGTGTCAATTTAATCACAAAAGGTCAATTTATAACAAGCATGCGCTGACTCTTGGTAAGAAGAGCTTGAAAGTGCTCCTTTGTATATTGTCTTTCTAAAAGTCCAAAATACTGAAGTGGGTTTTAATTCATCGGGTTTGAATGCTTTTGTTCTCCCCCCAGGGGGAGCAACATTTCTTAATTATTACCAAATAATTGCAATAAGTCTGATATATAAATGGAGTTAAAAGGGAGTTAAATGCTGATGATCAGTACGCGCAAATGCGGGTTTTTAAGACCCACATTTCCTCAGTTCAAATGTATCACATATGACTACACTCATACACTTATTCTAATTTAAGAACAAAGACACGTTAATGGGATTGGAAGTGGAATTCCAATACCTGGAGACTTCCAGATTATCAAATGGTTTCCATCAATGGAAAGTGAAATGCACTAATGTCGATTAAATGCAAATTAAATGTTAGCCTAGTCTGTTACGTGTGTATTAATCCACGCTATAAACTCCATAAGCTGATAATTATTCACTTTTGATTAATTCTTGAACAATTTGTAGATTTGTAGGGCAAATGACCTTTCAACTAACCCTGGATTCCCTTAAATCAGGTCACGTAACCTTTAGGCTTTCTTCCTTATAGCAAATTACTCTAAGGAGAAGAGAAGGTTGGATGGAGTTGGGGATGAGGAAGATGGAGCACAAGAGTGGACCACTGTCACATCCCACCTCCATGCCACAACACCTCAAATCTACAATTATGGACCATAGAAGCTCCGCTGTTTGGTTAAACCAACTCATTACTAAACAACGATTAAACAAATCCCTGCTCCCAAAAACCACACGCGCAAATCCACAAGTGCAAAATAATATCCGTTACAGCAATTAACAAGTTGTGTGGAAGTGTGTTCTCTAGCACCCTAATTCATAATACAAAGTAAACAAAATCATCAAACAATGAGCAGTGCAGACTAACTTTCTTATAAATGAATGTGTTTGGAAAAAGTCTCAACAACTACCAATCACTCTCAACTCTCAACTCAGGGAAAGACTACCAGGAATCAAAAGGGGCTGTAGGAGCCCTTGGATCAAAGTCACAGAGAGAGCTCACACAATTAAGGCTACAATCACAACAAGGAAATCTAAGGAAATGATGGAGGACTACCCCTTAGTACAAGGCAATTATTGGGCTGCTAAGAGTCCCAACAGACACGAAGCTTAACCCAAAACTAATAATTTTAAATGCAAGGTTCCTACGAGGGTAGTTCCGCTTCTTACTCCCAAAGTGGGTCAACTTGAAATACGTGAATTTGGACTACTCTGCAAACCAGAGGGGTTGGTAAGTTGGTTTGGCTGGACTGAGAGGGCCAAATGCGTAGGCTGTTCCCATTGGCGGATGAGTAGTAAACACTGTTGGCAAATGGGCTGGTGGTGGCAATGTGTGGTGATGAGAAGGATGTTGGTGTGGGGCGGCAACTGCAGCCGCTGCAAGCACAGAACGAGCACTCGCATGGTGAGCTGGAGGCGGAAGCGCCCTACATAAAAAAAATCAAACATTTTCAACAAGATTTCAGGGTTTTCAACGTAAATAGTTTTTTCTCTCCCAACTTGAATCCTAAGAATGTGTGGAAAGGGAGCGGCGTATAAGTGGATATTTTGTATGTATTATTTACCCAGGGGTAAATGAGCCTAGCTGGTAGGCTGACGGTATTCCACCGGGCTGTGCTCCTGTGACAAAGACGGCACCTCCACCACCTGTTTTATTCAATCCAAATTCAAATTCAATTCAAATTATTCAATTAATCAATTTTTATTTTTCTATATTTGGGTTTACCGTGGGTTCCACGCCTGTAGAGTTCTTGTGCTGGAGTGTAGAGCGCAGGTGGTGGGGCCTGGGGCGGGTGAGGAGAAATCCGATTACCAGGAACCAGCACGTGTCTCGGTGGTTGTGGAGAGAGGTGTCTATTAGAAATACATTTTCATTGGCTCCTTGGAATCCAATGTAAAAGTCACTATTTAGTACTAAACTCACCGAACGTCTTGACGATGAAATGACTGTGGCTGGAGGTTCGTCCAGGATGTAGGTGGTTTGGCGAATTGCGCCTCCCGCAGGAGTTGGGCGTGGAGTGCTTCAGCCGCTCGTAAGTTCTCAGCCATTGGATGTCGGTGATGAGCAGGTGGTGGGAAGTGAGAATGTTGATGGATATGGTACTCACTCGTGGGAAGGATGCAACGACCATTGGAAGAAGTCCCAGAAGAACCATGGCCTGGAAGGAGTGGAGGCTGGCCACAATTGGAAGTCGTGTAGTAAACATCCCTATAAATGACAATTAAATAAATTAAATAAATTAAATAAATTAAATGAAACAATTCAAATATCCCAAATAATCCAATTCTCTTTTTACCCTCGTCCATTGGTGACGACTTCGTTTGGTTTCTCGTTCTCTCCCGTGCCACTCCCGTTGTTTTCATTCACCCCTGGTTCCTGTTTCATTGTGTTGTTACCAATGAGACATTCGGATTGGGCTTTGGCTAGAAGCCGCTTCTTCTGCGACGCGTATGAATTGGTAGAGGGATTGGGGTTAATATGAGGCTTCACATCTCGCTGGTTCGAGCTTTGTTGGTTATTTGACCGATTATTTGGGTATTTCATTTGGTTGTTATTCCCACAAGGAGCGTTACGCAGTACTCCCCTGTTGTTCATATTCATGGCAGACATGTGAGCCTGGGACATGTTGCTATTGTTGGACTGCTTCAGTGGAGTCCGATGCTCTTCGTCACTATCTACACTATCTACAGTGACACAGGAGACAACAGGGTTCCGACGCCGTCCAGAATTGTTTCCGTCTCTGTAATTGGGCTGGTTCGAGTAGTGATTGCTAAAGACAAAACAAAGAGAGATTGGCATGGTGTGTTTCGCGTGTAAAAGGAAAGAGTGAGGTTTTGGAACTAAATTGGAACCTTCTAAGACGCGGGTCTTCCTGCTGTGGTGTGATGGCGACTACTGATGGACAATTGGAGCCAAGGCTACACTGGGTTACCTTGGAGTTCATGCAAGCACTACAAGTGCGGTCACGACAACTGTGGAAACAACGGTTAACATAGGAATCTAGGCAACACAAAGACACAAAGTGCTCAGCTTCACTTACCTCGTAGACTCATCCTCACTGTCAGAAATGGTAATGACTGAGACAGCAGGGGAAGGCGTGTCTCGGATTGTGATTGTAGGTTGCTGTCGATTGTTGCCACCCCCAGCATGTCCACTCCCATGATGATTCCCTCCATTGTTGTGGTGATTGTTAAAGTTGACAATCAACTGATTCGGGTTCTGAACATCCTGGCTATGGTTGTAGCTTACATTGGACTCATTCTCAATCTTTGGTGGGTTGTTATTCCCATAGTAAGAAGAGGAATTGTGGCGATTGGAAGAGTGGGCAGGCTGGTTGTTCCAATTCACTGCAAAAAATAAAATAAAATAAAGACTTGCAGTCTTAAAATACATCAAAATTACAACAAAATGGGAATTACACTCCACAAATGGAATTTTAACAAAATTGAGCCAAAACCCACAATTCAGAGCATCCTTAGATTTTGACTCTTTTCTTTAAAAATGCACAATTTTTATATTGCTTGTTAACACTGACCATTTGGCTGATTATGCGGGCTACTCTCCTTGACTCGTTTCTTGACAGGGCTGAGCTGCTGGAGATTTTCATTGAGATTCCTGTACCCTTCAAAGTAGGGTAAGTACTGGCCTCCATTCATATGCTCATGTCGGAGTTTCGTGTGGGCTGGGATAGAGTTCCCAATGTGCTGTCTCCCATTGGATCCGTTGTAGGTGAGTGAGGAGTAGGCGGAAGGCTGGTGGGCAATTGGTGGCTGCATGCTGTGCTGATTGTGCTGCGGAGCAATCACGATTTGAGACGCTTTCATCCCCACATTGGCTGGAACATTCCCTCCATTCCGCTTTCCCCAAGGACCTTCCACGATCCCAGGAGGGTCGTACATCTCAGCCATTTCCACAGGGAAGATATGCCGCTGATCCTGCACACACAACACAGAATCAATTAGATCCCGCAAACCAAGTAAACTCGTAAGCTGAGTAAGCTTAGTTTGGCTTTTAGCCCTACCTGGATGAGTCCACTAGAGTCGACAATGAGTGGTCTTCCCCAGTCTCCGTCTGGAAGCATCGGCTGTTGGATTGCATGGGGATGGTGTGAATGTTGGGCAGCAGCAGCAGCAGCTGCTTGCCAACTTGAAGGAACAATAGCCACTTGTCTCCCTCCAGCCCACGAAGTCTGCACCCCCTACACAAGAATCCAATCAGAATACATAAGTATTCTTAGTTTAGTTGAGTTGTGGTTTACTTACGGCTACAAGCATCTGTCGACTTGTTTGATCGACCATGGAAACTGGGACGTACTGTTGTTGGGCAGCAGCAGCAGCAGCGGCCACCTAAGTCACAAAAATCAATTTTTATATATATTTTAATACATTGAAAGTGCACTTGAATAATTTAAACATAAAGTAAAGTAACATCGCATATAATAATCAGAGAAATCTAAAACTGGGAGTGACTTATCACTCTATTACACTCTATTTTGCAGTTCATTTACTCAAAACAAAGGCCTTAACAGAGTAAAAAAGAGAAGAGAAGCGACTGTGAATGAAATATTTTAATACCTGAAATGTAGGGGCGTAAGTAAAGTGTGGGGGAACGAGTTGCGGCGGCAGGTCATTCCTTCCTGAGCTAAACTGGCGAGGTCCAGAACGACCGTACAGTTGATACTATAAAAATAGGTTTTTTTTTACATTAAAAACATGAAATAAAGACACGGAAAAAGGTAAACGCTGTTGAAATGAGAATTAAGTTCAAGTCTCTGAAAGACGTGACTCCTATTGTCCAATTTGGAACTTTATCTAAACTAGAAATCCTTGGCTTACTTGATTGGCCAACGCCTGAGGAAATGCGAGCGTGACATTTGGAGCCGAGGTAGGTACGAGGTTTGCCACTAAGGATGGCGCAGGTGGCGCTGGATTTGAAGACGGAACGTAGGAGTTGCTTCGCCGACAGACCTACGGAAATGCAAAAGTTACAAGTAATCAACTTACAAGACTCACAACACTGTTCCTTACTTCCATCATTTGGACGCCTGATTTCACATTGGCACAATGGGCGTAGTCCAACAAATGAGAGAGAGTGACGAAGGCATGGTTCAGGGCCTCTCCAGGAGTGATGCGCCGCTCCTTCAAAATGAAAGACAAGGCTCCCATCATAAGAACTAGATTGGTAAAGGATTTATTTTGTATTGCCTGTCATACCTGGTCCATTGTTAGCATTCTTTTAAGAAGATCGATAAACTCCCTTCTATCTGCTTTTTCCGCCAGCAGTTCTCCACCTTCCAAGTCAGTGGGGACGTTGACTTGGCCAATGTCATCCACGCAGTTGAAAATGTACTTCCGAGCCTCTTTAGATTTTATACCAGTCTCCGCCTCATGCTCTTCTGGGGTCTACGGTTGATTAAAAACAAATTTAAAAGCTAAAAAATGCTAAAACCAAAGTTTTACCTTCAGACGCCAAAATGGATATGTACTTTCCAGATCCCGATAAAAGAACTTTGCCGTTTTTGATGCGGAGTTTAGCATGTGTTCCGTTGGGAGCCCTTGGGTTTGGCTTATGTAGCGGATTTGATCATACTCAGAAGAGCCAGGGTACAATGGCCAACCCAGGAAGAGCTCAGCAATCACGCAACCCAAGGACCACATGTCAATTGCTTCACAAAACGGAAGTCCTGTAGAATACGATTCATTTAGTCCCTCAACTGCTTAGGATTCTTATATTAACATACCCAAGATAATCTCGGGTGCTCTGTAGTATCGCGACTGGAGGTATGTATTGCAAACGGCTTTGGAGACATGCGAAGCGGATCCAAAGTCGATTACTTTGACACGGTAGGGCTGACGGGCAGGGTCCACGAGCATTATATTCTCTGGCTTCAAGTCCGCATGGATAAGGCCCAGTTGCTAAAAGAAACAAGTCAAAACCGATTTATAAATCAATTTTCCCCCATTCTCAAATAAACTACCTTTAGCTTGAGGAGGGCTGTGAGCACTTGCTGCAGGATTGGTCGGATATACTTCAACGGGAGCGGAGAGAATTTGTTATGTTTGAGGAAATCGTAGAGATTCTGCTCCAGCATCTCAAAGACCAGGCAAGTATGGTTCCGGTGTTGGAAGCACTCAAATGCCCGCACGAAATTGAAGTCGTCCGCATTTTCCTGGCTGAGGCGGGTGAGGATGCTCACCTAAAAATACAGAAACATTTAAAAGGTTTAAAATCATTTAAAAGGGTTATTCTATTCATAGTGATGTAAAAGTCTACCTCGATTTGTCCCTGCCTGGCGTATGATGGATGGTTCTTAAGGATCTTGATTGCAACAATCTCATTCGTCCCTTTCTTCCAACATTTCACCACCTAGGAAGTAAAGATGACAGAAATTGTATAAAAAAAACATATATTTATATTTATAATTATACATAAAAATGAATTAATTTTAGTCTTACTTGTCCAAAAGTGCCTCTTCCGAGGAACTCGAGAACTTCGTAGTGTGTTTGCGATGTCAAGGAGAAGAGGACCTCATGCTGGACCAACTGATAGTCCCCATCCCCCCCTCCGCTGCCGCCAACGGCTGCCTTACTTTGAACCGCCGTCGTGCTGGAGTTTGGTAGATCGCCTTGACCAACTTGTGACCCAACTTGTGACCCAAGGCTCTCGCCACCATGCCCTACTGTCTCACTCTCAATGCACTTTCTCTGCAAAGAAAAACAAAAACAATATAAACAAGCCACTTGTAGCAATGTAACAACGCTTTGTCTTACTTTTCTGGAGCAACGGTGGTAGTTATTAGAAGAGGAGGACTCATGTACGAATCTTATGGTTGAGGTTCGAACAGGGACGTGAGCCTGAGGGGGCTGTGGAGACACAGCGCGCCCTCCTTGACCATCACAAAATCCACGACGACTTTGTCCACAGTCGGCCAACCAACAATTACCACCTCGGCCACTACTACTATCCGCTATTGCACTTACGATCTCAGCATTCTGGAAAACAAATAAATCAAAACATTAGGAGAGTAACCCAGTCGGCACAGAGCAATTCCAGAGTAATTGAAATCCAAAACCAAAGAACAAAACCAATCATGGAGCAGGCCCTCTTTTAATTATTTTCGTGACAGACATGTGTCAGACCTGCGCAGTGACTTCCTTCGACCTCTCTCTCTCTCATTATTTCATCGTTTAGCCTTGGCATATTGGAATTCGTATGCAGTAACTACACTACATCCTGCACGCCTTGTTGTCTCCGTTCTTAATAAATGCTCATGAATCCCCAGCCACGAGCTGTCTTCCAACCATGCCGCTGCCAATCAATACCAGCCAGAAGAACCTGGGTCTTCCCCATGCTTCAGTTACTGCTGACTCATCATCATCATCTTCTTTTCTAGAAACGAAATAACAAAGACCAACGGCACTGCGACGCCATTTAAAAAAAATGGCTAAGCAATGGACTTTCAGCCTTTCCTTGTAGAGTTCACATTATTACAAGTTCCCCATCGATCAAATGACTACTGGCACTGGACGAGAGTTTAAATATTTCAGACAGCTCAATAAATCAATAATAGATTTCATATTTAGGCTTCCTTATTAAAGTCCATCAGCAAACTCTTGGGAAAGAGATTAGAGTGGAGTTTTTGAATAAACATGAGGCCTAAAATTGGAGTTTAACAGTTTCCCCTGTGCCTTTTAATTAGTTTCCCAAGGACCACGCCCAGTTTCCAATTCCCACTTCTCCAATCCTCCAATCCTCCAATCCTATGCACTGTACCTTGGTTGGCCGGAATCTCCGTTCCTTGTGGGAATCACTTCATGCATTCGAGACAGACTAATGACAGTTGTGCTCCTATCAATGATTACTTAACGATCCATCACATTCTGCTCTTGCCTAACGACGTCCTATTTCACCAACTACTTTGGATTTAGTTCACATCCTCACGGCCTACCACCAGTAGTATTCGTTATTCATCAAAATGGGTCTCTTCTACATCAAGGAAAAAGAGACACAAAATCCCATTGGTCTTGGAGAGAAAAAGTTGTTCTTTCATGTCGTCGGACACATGTTAATGAAAGGCTAAACGCAAAGTAGACAAACTTGAAGTAAAGGAGCCAGCAGTTATGGGTCACTCGCAAGGAAGGTGAAATTATTCCGAAATTCAGTCCCACATCATAAACTCCTAATGAGAAAAAAGTAGAACAGACGCAAGTACTTGGGCTAAATCCTTTTCAGAAAAATTCAAAATACAAGCGACGTAGACGTATTTTACGTACGTAGAGTTTGTTCATATTTGATGGAAAAACCAAGAAGGAAACAAGGTCGTTTAATGTGCGGGTATTTAAGAAGAAGAAGTCTTCTACGAGATCCCATCACTTCAATCACAAGAAGCAAACAACTTTGTTTTTCAACTGCAAATCCATTTCACCAGGAACGGAGTTCTGGAGATTGAAATTGCAAGATAGACTTTGACGTCAAGCGTTATTATATGCGAAAGCAGAACTACACCACACTTTTTCATAAGCTTAGTATTTTTCCTATTCTAAAACGGTATATATCTGTGATTATTATATTGAGAGATGGTAGGGATGAAATTGAAATTAGATGTTGCAGTAGAGCGTGGAATATAAGGGATTCCATTTGGAAAAATTGACTCTTTTCCAACGATGATGGAGATGGGATAATTAGAGCTTTCCATGAACTGTGAATAAACTTCCATTTCCCTTGGAATAATGAGAGAGTGGCATGTGAAATGAAAATGAAAAAATGTATAGTCAACGTTCTACCTGGAACTCGCTGGAAAGAAAGTCAGAACAGAGGGCTTTAGTCATTATTCAGGAATAGCAGAGGGAATAATTATGCTGCGAGTAAAAGAGAGAGAGACACAATTCCCTGTATTATTATTATTATTATTATATTTTGTAGAACTGTCGTCGTTTTATGCTGTATCCAATAATTCCTGACGACGCGACGCTTCCTAGTTTCCTCCCTCCTCATTTTCCTTTCCTTGTGATTTTTTTGAATAACCCAGTGCTTATCTGCCATCAATTATTCAATGGAAGATGAATGCCACTTTTGAATGACTTGATCGAGCACTGTCTGTGCAGTAGCTGTGTGACCCTCAGCTGACCTTCCAACAACAACGCCATATACCAGACTTGGCAACTCCTTTTTCCTCCTTTGTTTCCATCAAAGTGTAATCTAATTAAGTGGCACGAGGTTAGATAACAACGTCAAGAGCGTAACAGGATAAGGGCCCTCTGGGACTCAACTCCAGACAATTAAATCCTAAATGAAATCAATAACGAAAAGGGAAGTTGAGCCTTTTCCTCCAGAAGTAAGAGAGTTTGTCTGGATTCTTTGGAGGGAGGAGATGTTGATTGGCAAATCAGAAAATAATATTAAATTTCAGACTATTCTGGTGAAACCTAACCTCCTTTGGCATTATTTCACAACTAATTGACAAAAACCAACAAAAAAGATGTCGAAAAGGATCAATATTCACCAGTTCATGGCCCATCGACATCCCATGTAGAATTCATTCGTCATAGGTTCCCGCTAGTGTCAAACTGGAATCAAACTATCAAACTCCAATTTATCTAATAGTCAGGAGCTTGGTTAGCAGAGCTGAAACGTAAGCGGACATGGTCTAAAAATTCATATGAAATCCTCTTTATCAGGCAATTAACTAGAGAGCCTTGGTTGAAGTTAATTACGCCGCATGAGAATGGAAATATGAATAATAAAACTCTGGAAAATTTTGATGTTGGTGGTGAGGCATAAAAGATTTTGTTTTGTGAATTAATTTGACATGTGACGCATGGACAGTATGATGCAGGGTATGAAATGAGTGGATAAAAGGGATATGACATGTTCATTGTTCCCATGTGACCTCTGACTCCCCAATTGCCAATGTCCGTGACATAAAGACTTTACAACTGACAAAGACAATGCCAATGCGTATGAGTATAATAATTAGTAATTCTTATTGATTGATTTGCTTACATCATGGATCCAACTTCTCTTCATTTAGGCTGACAGAGCTGTAGATCACGACGTGAGTTTCGTCGTTGAGCCCTGTCCCTTGTCAACCGATGTTCCATCCAAAGGCCATTGTCACTTGATCCGTGTGTATTTGGTGGGGAAAAGGGGTTGAGGCTGAGCAGAGGGAAGTGACCTTTGAGCTCCTCCCGGGGTCACTTCATGCTGGCTCACTCCAGTGTCCAGGGCAGTCAGTGTGGACCAGTAAAGGTCGACTTGGGAGTTCACTCCTCAAAACTCAAGTCAGGACTAATCAGAGGGAACAGGAAAGGTACCTTTCACAAAGAACGGAACCAGAGGGGCGCAGGACACAACACACAACAAACACACACCCGACACAAATAATACAAATTATAATAATCATAATATTTAATATATATTATAAAATATTATAACAACTTTTAACAATTTATCAAGTAATTCAACTAATCAATCAATACATATGTCATATTCAATCATACACACTTATTACGTTATACTTATTATACACAACTTATACTCTTATATTCTGGTAATCTTACAAATACAATTAATTATAAACAAATACAATTTCAAAATTAAATAATTAAATACATTTCTACCTACTTTACTCTCACAGCATCCAAAGACTTCTGGGTATAAAATATCTCCAAAATGATAATATAATCTATTGCAGCTATATTTTAGAAATAATTTCTCCGCTTACAGAAATAGTTTGTATGACCTCAGTATGGAAAGGTTGAGGGATTTCAACTGGCTAAACGAGGAGATTGAGAGAAAAGACGTCCACTCTAAACTCTATACTTTTACATACACACTGAGGCCATACAGCGGTTTTTGTTGGCGGAAAAATCTTTTCGAAGTCTTAAAGGCTAATAGGCTTACAGCATCACTAAGATCACGACTTCATCCGGTCAGCTAAACAACAAAAACAGCTGCCGTGGAAATTGTTTGACTTACGTCATACGGCAACAGCAATTTTATGGAACATGACGGTGGCACTAGACAATGAGATTTGTCGGGAATAATGCCTTGTCCTCGTGTTCCATATTCCAGAAAAACTTTACTTGTATATAAATCTGGTATTGGGTTAGTAATTTGCTTTGATCATTCTCTGCCGCGCCTCCAGAAGCGAAGAATGTCGCTATTTATATTGGTGAAATGGAGAAGTGCATCCGTTCCAAAACCGTGTATAGGTACTTCTTGATTGATAGCTGTAACTCTCGCGCATCTGGAATAGTACTTTGCCAGAAGCTTTTAAAGTCACGGATAACATTTTACGTTTCAACGGTACGATTTTTTAAATTTTTGTATTTTTGTATTTTGTTATTTTTATTATATTTTATATTGTATTTTTAGGTAATTTCCACTCATTTACGTTTCTGATGGATGATATTCTGTAAGTATTTCCCACCACGATGTATAACCAAATGGAAGAATATTGCTTGAATAAATGATGTATAACATAAAAGAAAAGTAATTATGTGTTGTATTTAAAAGTATTATTTTAAATTCCTTGTAATATTTGTAATATTTGTAATATTTGTATTGAATTCTGTTTATGTTTGTCGGGTGTGTGCGTATTGGGTGTCATTGTTGTTTTGTAGGGTGTGATGTCATGCCTCCTTTGTTTTCCAATTCCTTTGTCAAGTCGGGGGCCTCAATTGTGGGCCTCAACAACATTAAATCTCAATTAACAACCCCCTACATATCAATTAATTAATCGAGTATGCAAATCAATCCTCCTCAGTAACACATCCACATCCACAACACTAAATTCATCAAGTCAACATCAACTAAGTCACACAGAAAATGACACCAAAGACACGAGAAAGTGACCACTTCTAAAAAAACATTTATTTGGCGACATCCTTACTCAACAGTTGATCAAAAGTTGAGTTGATGATAAAATGGAGTCCAATACAAGTGGCAATTACTTAGCAAATATTGGAAAGAATCCAAATCAGGCTAATTCAATTGTTGGATTTGAGACACTTCCAAAGGAATTGGTGCACCGGACTTAAGTCTTAAAGTCTAAATTGAGAATTGCATCTTCGACAATTAGAATCAGAATGAGCGTTCCTTCAGTTTAAGTTTCACAAGTTAAAGTTAATTCTGGCGTTATTGGTACATGCCTCCATTAGCACCTTCAAAAGGGGCAGACGGTCCTTCAATTGCCGCTGCATTTTGAATCAAATTGATCTCGTTCGGACCCTGGTCAGGAAACTGAACAAGGTTGATCCCTGGCGCTCCCATTTCAAAGATCCCATCTACTTCCCTCCCATGCGGAGGATTCCCGTGGACGAATTCTGGACGAATTTCTCGGACTTCTCGAATCTCAACGACGGGCTGGTCAATTACAGGATCTGCTGCCGCCTCAGCCAGATTTGTAACTGATTTGGATTTTACACACTGAAAATCAATAGTCCACATGTCACATTTACAAATCCCCAACATATAACAATAAAAATTTTCATACCTGGAAATCAACATGACGGCTTTTGGCTTCTTCCTTCTCCCACGACATTCGAATGAAAGGTCGTTGCACGTAGTTGTACATCACTTCCACACGACCCCCGGCTCTTTTCTTTAGCTAAAAAACCCCAAAATAATGGAATAATAGAGGCATAGAATAAAGTTTTCCAATTTTAAAAATAATTTGGAATAATTAAATTACCTTTTCTTTGTGCGTTGGATATCCTTCAATTCCTAAACGGATCTTCTTGAGGCCTCGTTCTTTCAATACTTGCTTTGCAACGTCACGGTTTTCAATGTACTTGAAAAATCGATACAGTGCAGTACTGTTCACAGCTGGAAGGAACCATAACTTGGTTAGAATGCATAGCATAATGCATAAATAAGTGCAGTGAACATACTCTGTGAATACTCGTCTCCCATTTGAGGTGGATACTCTTCATCCCAGTCTACCGAGTCATCGTCCAGTAGCACCACAATATGACACTCTCGGTCACCTCTCTCTGCTGACACAACCATCCTCGGGAGAATGAGTTTCTCCAAGAAATCCTCAAATTGGTGACGGGCTCCTTCGTTTGAAAGTTCGTGGAGGAGACCCCCTAAGGTAGTTTAAATGTAAATCAAATAATCAGTCTTACATAGGGAATTTTGTTTTAATGCTTACTGAGATTCTGACACCGGATGGAAGAGGCGTTGAAAGGAATTAGTAAATAGTCACAGGCTTCCCGGAGTTCCTGAACACTAATGGTTGGTGGGCAGCGGATGTAGCCATTCCGGTAGAATTCCAAAATAGCACGAAAGATTGTTGCTGACAGTCCATCAGCTACAATGTATTCTCCACGCTCGTTGCAATGAAGGAGCTCAACTCCTGAGCTAAACATTCTAACACAAGGTAAACAAAAACTAATAAATATAATGAAAATGTATACATTCTAATAATATAATTACCTCCCAAGCATCGTGTTTGGATGCTGGACGAAAACATTTGGGTCGACAACAAATCGTGTATTGTCCACAACAAGAGTGATCCTGTCTTCCATAAAGATGTTGCTCGCTCCAAGTGCGCTTGACGGCGAGCCTCCTCCTGCAGCTATGTCCAGGAGTCGTATTCCCCCGTATGGCGGCTCGATATTTGAACTACCGCAGCTTGATACTCCGAATGCATGTGAGCTGGATCCCTTGAGCACAGAGCCATTCCGTCCTTTGTCCATCCTGTAGGCCAAAATCAGAAATGAGTGTTTAGCTAATCTGTACACTTGGTTTAGCCTCCAGTTTGCGATAATAAATAGGACAGAAATCTAGAATCAGACACTCGATTCCTCTAATCTCCTTTGACTGGAATGCAGTGTTTAATTAAACAAGGACACTAATTGAGTCATTACGTTGTGTACACAATCACTCATCCAGGAGAGACGTCATTAAGGAGGAAATGTCTAACTCTTACTCCACCGTCATCCCAACAATAAAGCAACTTTGCTAACCAATCCCAAGAGATGAATGACAAATGACTCTGCACTAAAAATTCCAATCTCCACCTTTGAATGTTAATTGTTGTTGGATCTTATTGCTTAGTGTGTACCAACTCATGCTAACGAAACGACACTGTCATCCCTTTGCCTTTTGCAGAAATATTTCTCCAGTACGTTCTGTACTACCTTCCATTATTACTGATTAGTCAATTGCATCTTATCACGCAGCACCCACCACACCCGCTCCTGCTCTTAATAATTAACTAATCGATTCTGCGGACTCGTAAAATGAAATGTACACAATGCAAATTGAGTCTAACCACACGAGCACTTATGCAAAAATTCCAAACGGGGATATAAAAAAAATGGTGTGCTTTTAGCTATAGTTCTTTTGAATCTTGCCTGGAAAAGTTTATGGAATTTTTTGTAATAAAAAAGTACTTGTCTGAATGAAAAAAAAATTTTTTTTTGTATAAAAATGGATGGTTTGTTTTAAAAACGTACATATTGGGTTGGGACGGTGGCTTGCTGAGACAGAGTTGAATTTTCCTTTGGGGTCGCAAAATGCAACCTCGAGGACCTTCTATGGGGAAGCACTTTCTCGGTGACCTTTGACCTTGTAACTCATCCTCACTAGTTGAGGGCGAAGGCGAGGACGAGGAAGAGCCAGGCCAAGAATGTGCCTCACTCTCACACATTTCCAGACAGCACAAATTAGTGTATGTGACCTTTATACTTTCCAAAGTGCGGACACCAACTGGCAATTGAGAAGAAGCTATAAACTGTGAACCTGGAGTCGAGTTGCAGTATAAAAATCCTATTTGGTTATTATTATCCTGCGAGTGATTCCTGGACTAGTGCTAAGGAGACAGGCAAGACGGGAAATGCAGTATTTACTGGAAGGAATACAAGGAAGGACTATGTAATTAAAAACCAAATGGGCATTTAAAAATACAATATCAAGTTGACACTTCTGTTGCAGAGGCAAGCTGAACGAAGTCCAAATGCAAAGTCTGGCGTGTGTGGATAATGGTCAAAGCTGAGTCCCTGCACCTCGAGGAAAGATGAAATTTCTGCAATTAAATCAACTACAGAATGACCTTTGTCACCGACGGGTGAATGATTCAGTAAAATAACATTCCGAAAGCACCAGAGTGGAAATCAGAGTGATATAAATATTACTGACCAATCACGTAAGAGGGGACTCTCATTTCCTTACAAAATCCTCAAACGAAATCCAGTCAAGCGCTGATAACGCTTTTAATCAACAGGATGAGGAGCGTCATTTCATCTAAAGCTTGACTAGGCTTGACCTCTACCGTTTCTCTCACTTGTTTTTTGACCCCAGCTAAAAATAGGCTGTAGAAATAATGCCTTCCCTAAACTAGGAGTTGATAATCAAAAGGAAAATGCCTGACTTGGAAATCCAGCAGAGGATCCTTACTTTGAGCGCGTTGATCGAAAGGACTGAACTCGTCTGCTTTGTCTGAGGTCATATTCACGATCTGATAAATCTGAGCTGCTGTCTCGATCGTATGACCCCGCACTCGTACTCCCGATGCTCTTCGGATTACCTGCCATCAGTTCGACTTGACCCTGCAAGAAAATAACAAAAATTAACCTCCTTCCAATGTAAATAGGATAATCGCCGTATTGAGGCGTAAATCCCTCCCAATTGAAAAAATCCCAATAAACCAATTGAATTGGAATTCTTATGCTTAAGAAATATTTAAGTAGAAGCTAGAACCTTTATCAAGTATTTTAGCCCATAATGTCAATAAATTGTAATTGAGGATATAAGTAATCCACTAGCATTACAGGGTAAAACACTGCTATCCTAACAAACAATGCCCTTGGAACAGTGTCAGAGATTAAGCTTGTGATTGAGTGGATGTACTTTCTAATATGAAGAATGATGAATCAATTGATGGATTAAGTAATGAATTACTCACCACCGGAAGTGCGTAATGAGGGCTTGTCCCGTTGTCCCTTCCAGATAAAGATTATAGTTGTTAGTAAGGTCAGAAGGTCAGTCTCTACTGTTTCCTCTTGAACAAGTGGTACCCAGTTGTTGATGATAACTAGTCAATTGGACTAAAGTTGATTGTACTTGATTAGTTTTGAGGTCATCCTCCACTGTCCACTGCTTCCTGGTTGGAATTCCAAAGTGAAAGGAAGAGAATGGAATTTGGAAAGTGCATGCAGTGCTAAGCTGTGGCCTGTGGGTGCGTGAAGGAGAGAATGCGAAGGAAGGAGGTCTGCATGCCTCCTCCAAATTCAAGTTGGGCATGACACAATTAACAATTGAGAACTTTATTCCTCAATTAACTCAAATTCAAATGTACAAAATGAAGGGAGTTTAGAGTCCCTATTCACAGATGCTTTTTATCCATATTTAGAAAGGCAATGGGCAACAGCAACGCTGAGGTTTCCCAATTATATCAATGAAGTCGAAGTGTATCTGCAATTTTGACACTTCCTTATCCCATCCGTTTATATCCATTTGGATATAATGTTGAGAGTTGATTACGAATCGTTGACTTAGAGAGTAAGAGCTCCAGCAGGGTCTTGAGTACGCATGGTGTCAGATACGATTCTCCATTTGTCATCATGATGTGTGAGGATAAAGCTTTGCGCAAAGGATTTCGCCACTGTGGCCGAGTCAGTCTTGAGACGGAAATTCCCTGCAGTGTTAACCATGACGGCCCTTTGACCTCCCACTACGGCAGCTGCAAAAGAACAATCTATTAGTTGGCATGTCCTAATTGATAATTTAGATGAATCAAGTAACCTGGAATGGGCATTGAATCTAAGGATGAAACTGAATGAGTGGAGGGTGCGAGGCTGTTGAAGAATTTCTGAATGTCAGTCGAGTTCCCAAAGGCATGGCCGTTCCAACAAACCACAGCATTCTCCATGTACATCTTCGCCACTAGCTGTAGAAACCAGAGCTAATTATACTTTATATAACAACGAATTAGTAGTTTATAGTAATTAATAGTAATTACTATGTTAAAGAGTAACGGTGGAGGGAAACTTACATGTCGTCGTTTGTCCATGGCTTCGTAATATAGCTTCATGAACTGTTCCCCAGTGCTACTGGCCAACTTGTCTGTGACAGGGGGAGGGACTTTGGGTCGGACAGTGACCATGGTGACTTGTGACCTGGGTTACCTTTCCTTCGTCTTGAACCGACTAGTTTGTATACAGTATACCTCTTCTTCTGCTGGACGACACCTGAGAGATTCGTCTATTTCGTTCCCTCACATTTCATTCCTTTGGAGTGGATCCACTCGCACGCAAAAATCCATATGGCTGTTGCAGAACCAGAAATCACAATGCTGCCAACTTTCAATATACAAAATAACTTCAATTAAAAATTAATTATTATTAATGTTGATTAATTAAAAATATACTCGTTTTAGAAACTACTATACTTTTAATTAATCAAAGAAAATGACTCATGATTCAGTGTATCATTATTATTGAATAATTAAAAAATTATGAGAGCGTCTGGAAAATACGTCATCTGCATAAGATAATAAATATAATAATAACATAATAAATAATAACATAATAAATAATAACATAATAAATAAGAATTTATCTTGAACTCTATTTCTTTTTAAACTAATAAACTCTAAACCTAATTAAAAAAAACCTTTCCAGCATCATTTTTCATTTGCACTTGCACCATTTGGTGAATTATTAAGTTGAACTTAAGCTAATTTTAATTAAATACAAAAATACATTTTAGTAACAAATGCATTATACCCTATAGAATACCAAAAAACTCCTCCTGAGTGTGTAATAAATAGACTAGATCCTCTAGACTTTCCAAAACAAGATCGGTCGAGTAGTGTGGTGGTTCCGCGTCGGCCCACCACACAGAGGGTCGACACTTCGGATCCCCGAAGTTCTAGATAACTTTTTTGTCACTTTTTTTTTAAAATTTAACTTTTAAAAATTATTAGAATCCAGTTTCGGAAACCATTTTAACGAAAATGGTTTCCGAAACTGGTTTTCCAGTTGTTCATTTGCAAAATTCCCATGCCAATACACGAAAGTTTTGTAGCTGGTTTCTAAACCGCGAAACCAGTTCAAAGTTGCGTTTGAAATGTCCGGTTATTCGTCGCGGTCAGAGAATTATGTCAATTCTGTCAATTATGTCAATATAAGGTAATGAGACAGAATAGTCTAACGTTGACGTTGTTGATTTATTTAGAAATCCAATGTTGATTTTGTGTTTGTGTGTGGCAACATTGTGTTAGTGTGTGTTGAGTTGTATTTGTGAGGTCAGATGAGGTCACGTGATTTGATTGGTTTATTCTGTTGTATGTTAGATGTCTCTGTGTGTATTTGTAGAGTGTTTTTCTTCTTCGTTTTATGTTTGTGGGTCTGTTGGGAGAGGAGAGGAGAGGAGGGCTATGGGTATAGCCTATAGCCAAAAGGCCAGAAGAGGCAGGAGAGGAAAAAACTATTTTCTTGGCTCCTGGCAGTAGCATAAGATTACAAGTGCCAGTGCATGCAAAGAGACTCAATTAACAAAACAATTAAGTGACATGTGGCATAGGTCAACAAGGATGTAAACAACGGGCATTAATCACTCATCCAACACAATACACTCACCAAATCACCCAGGGATCTACACGGATTGTCCATGGAAGTACCCAACAATCAACATCTAAGGTAATATAACACTAATAATCAACAAAATAAACACTACAAGTAATAATCTAAATTATATTAACAGTTTTAATTTACAGCTCTCTCCCTCAAAACTATCAAATCAAACAAAAATCAACATCCAAAGTATTAACACTTTCATGTACCAAACATACCCAAACTATCAACACTCTCAGTCACAGCCAATTCCCTTCTGCCATATGTAATTAACAATCATCTCCTTTCTCAAATGACCAGTGACACATACAGGTCGACCACTGACACGTTCAGGTCATGGAACAGTCGTCCTCTCACAGCTGGACGTTCCCATTATATTAGCCTCACTCGGCAAAGCTCCTTTCCAATTCCTACTTCCCTACTTATATTACTAACACTTATCACTAAAACCTAGGTTTTATGACTCTACTTTACTTTCTAATTTGCTTTCCAGTTACGGCGTGATGGTGTAAGCAGCCGAGGAATAAACCATGTCACAACGAGTGAAGAAACCTGGCCGACCCGATGACCAGGGTATTTCCTACACACAACTTTTGAATCTCTGTTAAAGTGCTAATAAGGATTTTGGGAATTAAAGCTAAACGTCGGCGTCGCCGTCCAACTGGCTCTGACGCTGATGAGGACGGTACTCGGTCTGGCTCGAACTCTGGTGGGAATGGGTCACTGAGCGGAGTCTGGACTCCTCGGCACCTCAGTGACCTCAAAGTGGCCTCCATTTACAACCGAAACTCAGCAGAGGCACCGGCTGAGGTAACTTCGGTCTGTCTCGTAACAATTTCTTTCTTCTTCACTCTGCTTACGGTTGCTCATTAATTAATTATAACAAATTAGTTGAATTTACGTCATGTGGAAACTTTAGCTCACTTGCAGGAGATCTTGCTGGAATTTTACTGTTTTACTGTTTTCTTTATTTCTGCAAAATCTTTCTCTTTTCTTTGTAATTGATGTTACTTTTCCGGGACTTTATGGCCTTTAACGTCAATAATCAGTGGGTGTAGATTTAAACAGGGGAAAAAATGCTTTCGTCTGCATTTTCTAGTTCAGTGAAACTGGCAATCTATGCATGTGTAGATTCCTTCCGATCGGAGTCAAGTAAGCTAAGGTTTGGGTCTGCTTGAACTGCTTCCACCCCGTACTTTCGGGGAATGTGGTGGCTGTTGACCTAACTTTATTTTCATCTTCTCTAGCTCTACCGGAAGGATCTGATTAGTGCGATGAAATTAGCGGACAGTGAGCCACTGACACCGGAAGAGTACTGGCTCATCACAGACCCTTGGAAGCAGGAATGGGAAAAGGGAGTCCAAGTACCCGTAAATCCAGATTCATTACCGGAATCTCAGGTTGTCGTCATATCACCAGTGGCGGATCGAAGTCATGATTTCAGGCTGTATGGATTCCACACACATTTAAATTAACCTTTAAATTGAAATATAACACTGTTTTCAGGCCCAAGAAAAAGTACGTGCGGGTGACTCACGACGATTTTTTCAATCCGGATTACCATCAATTAGTTTCAACTGCCGCCAGAGCGGAGAAAGTTTGTAGCTATGATTTGGACGATGTGGATGCTGCATGGCTCGGTTGCGCAAATTCTGACCGAGTTATGCAAACCCTTCCTGTCATTTCCGAATTTCTGATGGAGCAAGTTGTAGAAGAGTTGGAGCTACAATGCTGGGAACAAGTACAAACAATTCTCAAGAGTCAGGAGGGACTTGGGATTGAATACGATGAAAATGTCATCTGTGATGTTTGTCGTTCGGTGAGTGTTTCAACATTCTTCAACATTCATTACACAAATTCATTCCTAAATATTTTTTCTTTTGTAATTTCAGCCGGAATCGGAAGAGGGAAATGAAATGGTTTTTTGCGATTCCTGTAACATTTGTGTTCATCAAGCGTGTTATGGAATCACATCCATTCCTCCTGGATCTTTCCTTTGTCGAACCTGCAGTAAGTTTAATTTTAATTGTACCAGACAGAATAGAGATAAAATGGTTTCATGTTTCACTTTAACGGCTTTGTTTTCTGTCTTGTCTCCATTTCTCCCACTCAGCCTTTTATTAATAGTTTGGATAAGAGAATTGAAAGGGTCCGATTCCTCAGTCAGTAATGCTTTGGTATTGGTACTTGTTTACACATTGGGAAATAATGATTTGATGCCTTCTGATTCAGTCTTAAAACTTCAATGTTCAATGAATGACAAAATTGACCTTTGTCTGGATTTATTTTAATTTGTAGCTCTTGGAATCAGACCGTCATGCATCCTTTGTCCAAACATGGGCGGTGCCATGAAAGCCACTCGTTCGGGTCACAAATGGGCCCACGTGGCTTGTGCTATTTGGATTCCCGAAGTCAGCATTGGCTCTGTTGAGAAGATGGAGCCCATCACTAAAATCTCAGCCATCCCAGTGAGTCCTGGAAATCATTAATGCTCATGGAATGAACAAAATGACTCAATTGACCTTTGTTTTTAAAATTAATAGCAAAGCCGATGGTCTCTGATCTGCGTGATTTGCAAGGAGAAGAGTGGGGCGTGCATCCAGTGCTCTGTGAAGACGTGCAAAACTGCATACCACGTCACATGTGCGTTTAAGAATGGACTGGAGATGAAGCCGATCATTGTGGATGAGAATGCAGAAGATGGGATTAAGCTCCGGGTCCGTTTTTCCTTTCTTTTATTAACAATTGATTTGTTGGTGACTAATTAGTAATGAATGTTTACTTGCTGGTCTCCAGTCCTACTGTGAGAAGCACAGCGTCAACACAAAGAAAGATAAGGCAGCCCACTCTGGCTCAGAGGAAGATGGGGAGAAGAAGAAGTCCAGGGCCATGACTGCAGAAGAAAGAAACTTAGCCAGAGCTGAAAAGTAAGTCAGGCTCGGCACAGCAGAAACTCACATACAGAACAGGTATAATTCCAGGCCCATTTTCTATTTAGACTTCAACAAATTGAGTCAGAGTTCTTCAAGTATGTTCGACTCCAAGATGTTTCTCAGAATCTTGCAGTGGACATGGACATTGTCAATCTCATCTACAACTACTGGAAACTGAAGAGAAAGGTGAAATCATTCATTCAATTATGCAAATACCGTGCGATCTACCCAAAAGTAGTTTAGTTTAACCACTGATCAGAGGCACCTAAGGCCTCCCATAAGGGACCAATGGGAGGCCAGGGTTTTTCTGACTAAAAGGTTTTTACTACATTTGGGTGGATCTCATGGTAGTTTTAACTCTGTCCAGGTTTTAATTATGGTTGTTTTTGTTGTGTATTCAGTCATTGAACAATCGTCCATTGGTGCCACCGCGTCCGGAAACTACTCAACTCCTGACGCAACAGCAAGAACAGGACCTGGAACAAATGAAAATGTTTGTGCAGTTGCGACAGGATCTGGAAAGGGTACAAAGTCTAGTTTTAAATTCAATAATTTCATGTTTCCAACTATTTTCCACTATTATTATTATTATTATTATGATGTTTACTTCCATGATAGGTGAGGAATTTGTGTTACATGGTGAGTCGTCGAGAGAAACTTTCACGTTCCTACTTTCGTCTTCGTGAGCAAACGTTTCAGAAACAGGTATTCTCCTAATTTTCATTAATTTTGGATTGCTTTGCTTCAATTTAATGTTGGATTTGATGTAGGTGGCGCTACTGGGTGAGAAATCTGTGGATTCCTTGAGTGGTCCAGAGCGTGCAGCTATTATGGATGCTAATCACGGCCCTTCCATTTACGACCAAGTCTATTCCCAAAGTTCAGTGAAAACAAACTATAAAGATTTTGAGAGTTTAATCAATTTGATTGCCGGTGAAAACAAACCCGAACTTGTCAATGGTGTTGTTAAGACTAAACCCAACAAACGAGTAGCAAAGGGTGTCAATGCTCCGAACAAAAAGACATTTGTGAATGGTGCCCGGAGACGGAGTGAGAGTCTCTCTAGTGTCAGTGAAATTGAAACCAATGTCAAAACCAGACAAAGCAAGAACGCCTTCCTATTTGACTCTGACTCCAGTATGGACGCTGTGATTATGTCCAATCACACCAAGACTCTGCCAAAGGCCAAACCACCGCTCAAGGGCCACGGACTCAAGCAAATGGAAAAGACGCTCAACAAATCATCATCCTCCGAATCAGATTTAGAGTTACCCACAATGGCGAAACCACGTGGGAAGGCCGCCATTGCTGCAGCCAGACGACCACCAATTTATTCCGACACGGAATCCGACTCCACGCCTGTAGCAAAGAAAGTTCCACCAGTTGCTACTAAAGGAGCATTGAAGGAGTTTTCAGGGAAGAAGGTGAAGAAGACGAGTCCAGCTGTGGTGACAAAGTCGACTATTAGAGTTTCCCCATTGCTTCAAACAGTACATGATTCACCAGTAAAACGGCGAGGGAGAGTTCCAGGACGGAAGAAGAAGGTGAATGGGGATCCCTTTGAAGCGACTGAGTTGATAGTTCCACAGAGAGAGGCAGCTAAAAAGGCAACTGAGTCCATCCGCTCTGTGAAGAATGTCAAAGGCCAAGGTGCTGAGGACGGGGAGAGTCTTGTTCTACTCCCCACACCAAAGGAACTCCCAATTCCAAAGACACGGAAGGAACCAGTGGAGAAGATACCCGTTATTCGGAAAAAGTCAATTGCCACTGACGCCCTCATCCAGAAGACACTTGCAAAGTTCAAGACTCCAAAACAGCAGGATTTCCCACCTCCAAAAGTAGGGAAGAGACACAGTGTTGACTTGGACGATGCAGCCTCCGTGTCTATTGTCCCTCAACGCCAGGCAGCGAAGAAGGCAGCAGAGCACATTCGTTCCTGTCAGAGCAACGTCGTCGCTACACGTTTGATCATAGAGGACGAAATGGAGGCATCTCGGAAGAAATCGAAACTGGAACGAAGTGGAGGAAAAGGGACGAAAAACGACAAGTCACCGATTCGTGGTCGTCAATTTGCACCCATTCGTGATCTCACGTCTGAAACGAATGAGAAAAATAATGCTCTTATTAAACCATCAAAATTCAAGGAAAAGTCTCCACTCAAAGGTATGCAACTGAAATAAATTTCTTAATTTCTACACCTTCAGTTTTCTAATTATTCAGTTTCTAGTTTTTTGCTTGAGGAAATGACATTTGAAATGTTTTAGGTGGTGAAACCCCTGCTCGAATTGGTCGTCGCAATTCCGCAAAATCTCCACAGAAGGAAGAAAGGAAGAGTAATGAATGGTCCTTTCTTGACAAGAATTTCCAATCAGGAGCTCGACGGAGCCGGGAGCGAAGCTCCAGTTCATGCAGTTCCAGCAGCGGGAGTTCGTCAAGTTCCGGTTCTTCAAGTTGCAGCTCTTCCTCTAGCTCTCGTTCTTCTTCTGCCGAGTCAGCTGCTTCCCCGTCAGCTCGACTCCCTTCTACGCAGTCACAATCCCCGTCAATTCCAATCTCTGCAGCAACGGGGCCAGGTAGGAAGCTTAAAACTTCCGAGCGGCTCCCGAGCAGTGGAGGTTTGGAGGCGACATCTCCGCGAGCAAAACCTCTTCCCAAGGGTAGTGGACCTGGCAAGGTTGGACCAGGGCGAAGTTTGGCTCCAAGTGCAAGGGCGCTGTCCCCTCAGGAACAACAACCCATCAAAGCCTCCCTCCAACAACCAAAATCCCCAACGAAACAAACGAGTCCAACGCGTCGACGTCTCAGCAGCCCCTTTGCCTCCGACTTTAACAAGCCGACGAAGCAACTTGAAGAGACGGCGGGGAGAGGAGCGGGAAAATCACCAATCCTCAAAGAAGAGAAACTACTCAGGCCTGAGCAGAAGAGAACTCCGGCCACGGCTACGCTGATCAGGGACGAGCTCGCTCTCTCTTCTGATTCGGAGGAGGAAATTGTCCTTCCCAAGAAGGAAACGGTCAAGATTCGTGGCCAAAGTCAACCACGCTCCACCCCTCTATCTCTCACAGTCTCTGAACTGAAGAACAAGCCGATGCCGAAGACGAAGAAGAGGGAACTGGGCCTCTTGTCTGAGGATTCCGGAAGTGCAGATGAAAAGGAGAACTCACGCCTCTCACCTAGTCCTGCTGACTCGCCGCGTAAAGCTCAAATAACCGCTGTACCTGCACCACCCCCAGCACCACCCTCCATATCTCTGCTTCCTTCCACCGAGGAGAACAAGGAACCAATAACAGCAGCATCCGGGAAAGGAGTTGCTGATGTTTCAGAGCCAGAGGCAAAGAGGGCACGTACAGACTCACTGGCTCCAGAACCTTCTCCGAACACACTGTCCCTTCAAGTACAAAATATTCCTCCAGTTGTCACACCAGCGGCGCCCTCAATGCCGAAATCAATTTTCTCTCCCTTGCACCAGCCTGGGAAGGAGTCTGACCTTCTGGATTTTGACAACGATCTCTACGACTTGGCCAAAAGTGTAGCCGTAGATTACTCAGTAGAAGGGGAGGAGCAAAGTGGAAGGAGAGAGTCACTATTCTCTTTCTCACAAGAACTCCTCTCTCGAGAAGACAACAAGGAGGACTCGGCCATGGCCACGATGAATCTGGTGGAAAAACTGAGACTCCAGCATCTCCGCAAGTCGAGTGTAAATCACCGTCCCTCGATGGACGGGAATCTTGAGTATGACGATGTCACGCAAGAGGAACCTTCGCCCAAGAGTCCCCTTGCAGTGCCCGATTGTTCTCCAGTCAAACCAGAGTCTGAGGCACTGACCATTCGAACCAATGAAGAGAGAGAGGAAAAGAACGTTTGCGATCTCTCGACTCGACACAAACAGGACAAAATGAAATCCACAGTAGTGGAGGAGCGGTGGATCCCACCGAACAGTTCACAACTTGCAAATTACAATCAACTTTTCAACAACACGAATTCAACGCCCAATTCCACAGCTCATGAAGAGGAACTAAGGTCAAATCTGACTATAAAGAACCAGCCAGCGGCGCCGCCGCAGCAGGCCATTCATCAAAACTTTCACTTGCCTCCTGACATGGTTAAGGAGGAAAGTTCAAGACAAGTGGACTTGATTCAAGCAGGAAAGGAAGCATTCGAGCGAGGAATGCGCCAACTGATCCACCAATCACCACATCATGGGCTCTTGCTCCAGACGCCTGAGCAAAACCACGTTTCCATGACAACGCCGTCTTCACTTCCGCCTGGAATTACACTTCCGCCGGGTCTTACGGCCACTTACACAGGCGCAGGACATCCACCACCACCTCCACCATTCACAAGCCACCCGTCATTCTTGCCCTACCCAATGGACTCGACATCACTCGCTTCCGTAGTCAACTCGCTCCCATTCTTCCACGCACAGGCACAACTCTCGAAAGTATCACCAAAACTCTCAGTCTCTTCTCCGCTTGCATCTCCACCAACTTCATTTCCGATGGCCTTTGCGCATCACTTTGGGAATCTACCACCAGGGAATCTGTCCTCTGGTCTCGGGGAAACCCCGATCCATTCCTTAGACACGAATCGTAGTCGTCCGTCTGAAACTATTCCATTGGCTGTGAGTACATCAGGAATGGCACCACTTTCCAAACCTCCGCTCACGTCTCCCTCTCGTCTCCTTGCATGCAACAATACAATGTCAGCCCCACCTCCGCCACCACCGCAGTCAACTGTGGCTCAAATCATTGAGAGTGTCATCCAGGCATCAAACAATCACAATCCAGTTCCAAATAATCACAACATGAACATGAAGGCAGGAGGAAATTCACTAAATTTCAATTTAGGAATGAATCAATTCCAGAAGATAGTTAGCAGTGCGAGCAGTTCAGCTCCGCCTCAAAACAAACCTCTCTTGTCCTCACCACCAACGACCCAAGGAAAGGGAATGTCACCTGCGCATGCGGTCGTCTCTGATTTCAGTGCAGTTCTGTCAAACAAAACTAACGATAACATCCTCCCTGCGAAGCCAGCCCCGGTACGGGAATACCCGCCAGTAGTCCTCACTCCTCTCAACTCAGTTGTGAGTCCCAAAGCAGCTCAAGGAGGAGGGAGGGGACGACGACCAACGACGCCGAAAGTGAAGCCAGAACGAGGCCTGGAAGAAGCAAGTCCGAAAGCAAGAGGCAAGGGAGAGCGAAAAGCAAGTGGGACTTCACCTGGTCGAGGCGCAAAAGGCTCAAGCACACCAAGGCGTGCAGCTGCGCGTGGGAAGTCCAAAGGCAAAAACATCCTCGTTCGCAAGGACTTGGCTGGAACCGTATATGACATTGACTTTGACGAATTCGAGGAAAATGCCGAAGACAAGTTTGATTTGCGAAGTTTGAGGGATCGACGTAGGTCGAGTGAGCTTCATTCCGGAGAGTATCGGAAATCCGAGAGCTCTGAAGAGAGTCCTGCACGTGTAGAGAAGCAATCACCGTCACGTCAAAAGACCAATTGCGAAAATGAGCTGAGTCTTCGACTCAAACCAGGGAGTGGTTTGCAGACGTCTCTTCCTGGACCAGTGGACATGCGTACTTACAACTCTTCAGCCCTGGAGATGGAGGTACACGAGGGCTATCCTAAAGGAGGATTCGGGGGTATGAAGGACCCTTCTTCATCCGAGTTTGCGTCCCTTCTGAGTGGCGGAGCTCCTTCGACTGCAAGTGTCAAGGAACTGGACGAGCTTGAAAAAACACTCCAAGGGCTTTCGTCTCCTGCCAAGTCAGGTCCAGGTCCTCCAGCTCACAATGTCGTCCTGCATAAGAGTAATACGATGCTACAAGGGTCTGGCCCAGGTGGACCAGGCGGTGACTCTAGTCTTTCCAGCTCAAAGGATTCATTCACAACCACAGTGTCGGAGGACAATCATTCCAGGAACCAGTTGAAAGTGAAAATCAAAGGGCCATTCCTGGATGCAAATTACAGCTCAAACGCAATATCAACCCCATCCTATCCAACAGCTAGTCTTCATCACCACCATTTACATCCGTTAGAGCCATCCGGAATGAGTGCAACCCCAATCATGAACAATCCACTCAATCTGAGGAGAATGAGGAAGAAAGAACTCCTTCGGCAGTACTGCAATCAGGACATGAACATGGACGGCAAGTATAGCAACTCGTCCTTTGGCGCAGATTTTGGAATGGGTGGTCCTCACTTCCATCCTTATGGACGAGCAGTCATCACTATACCGAAAGCAGTTGCTTCTATGGAGATCATTCCTTCTGGCAAAGACGACTATGGCCTTGACCCCAGTGACCTGGGGCCTTTGCCAACTCCACCGCCAGTCCCGGTTCAGGAGAAAAAGAAAAGAAACAGAGGAGTGAATCGGGAAATGGTGGCACTAGGACTCATCGAAATCCCAAAGGGAGAGAGATGGCGTGAAATCCCGCCTACAAACTCACCCGTCTCTGACACTAATTCTCGGAAACGTGTCCGTGTGACGATGAAACCGAGTCGGAGTACTTTTGTACCACCTCCATTGGCCGAGTCAGGGACCGTGGACCCTGTTCCTGGTCCACTTCCGTCTTCCTCTTCTGCATCACAAAGCAAAACAACCTCAACACTTACAGCTGTTAACCACCCAACGCCCAAACTGAAGATAAAGTTTGCAGATTTGCATGCCACCGCCTCATTCGCTCCTGCTCTATCAGGAGATAGTAACCACTCTAGCCATCTGGATAAGGAGAAGAAGGCCAAGGGACGACCGCCAAAGAAGCGTGGGATCTCAGAGGTTGCCAACACCCCACCACCCCCAATGGAAGAACTGAAGCGCCAAAGTTTAATGTTTCGGGAAATGATTATGAAGAACTTTGACAACGGAGATGAACGGCAGGGGAAGGGTGGAAAGAAAAAGAAAAAGTCAAAGAAGAGCAAGCGCGGGTTGTTGGAGGGAGAGACGGATGATTCGAATCGATCAAAGTCACCAGAGGTCAAGATTATCACGGACGGTCCCAAACTTATCCTTCGTTTTGGGAAACCAAGGACTGCCAGTACAGCCAGTAACGACTCTCCCAACAACCTTATCATCCATAATAACAACAACAACGAGAGTCTTGTGAAGAAGGAGAATGGAGCTGAATTGGTACATTCCAATAAACTGATTCCAGAGCAGGACTCTGGTTTCGCAGGGAGCAGTGAAGGGAGTGGCGGGAGTTGGGCTCCTTCTGTAACTGTGAAGACAAAGTTGGCATCCATGACTGGGGTTCTTCGGACGACTTCTTCAAGTCCAATGCCGAATAACAAGAAGGGAGGAGGAGGAGAGGAGGAGAGGAAGTTGAATAAGGAAGAGGAAACGAACATTGGGGAAGTCCACGAACCAACGCTGAAGAAGTTCAAGTCCAGTCCTATTGATTTGCCTTCTACTTCCAGTTTCGGAACAAGTGGAGTGACTACAGTACCAACGTTGGCCAAAGGGATGAATGAAAAGATGCTTCCAATAAGACTCAAACTCCACCGATGCTACGAAGGTTATGCCACGACGAAAGAAGTTGATAGGGAAAACACTAAACCGAAGCAGTCGGACAGTTGCGAAGTGAGATGAGCAGAGAATTACGAGCAGCCTTTGCTACTATTCTCTATTTTTGGAACCAGTCTAATTGATTAGAGATATTTTCTAAACTGGAATGGCTTCATCATCGGATTCAATGGATTGAATTGAAATTAGTGGCACTACATTATAGTGGCATACCAAAGTTTGCCGAAAACTCTCGTACCCTATACGTACAAAAACGGTAGCGTATATGAAATGGCATATTATGAAACAGTTTATTAACTAACTGGATTTGTGTGTGATAAGATTGTGAAGTGACTGGGTATGATTTTTAATGTTGCTGAGCTAAAAGGGAAGAGTTTAAAAAATGTGTCTGTCTCTGTCCTATTGGCGCAGACTCAGAACTGTTTTATTTCCTGTTTAATCTTTTGGTTTGGTAACCTTTGGTTTGGTAACCTTTGGTTTGTCACCTTTAGAGTTAGAAAAAAAAGGGATATTTTTGAATGATTATTTTTACCATTTTCTCACCCACGCAGATTGTGATATATGATTATTATTTTAATTGTTTTGGTGTTATTGTTCCAGCCTCCAAATGCCATCTTGTCGCCATCAGTATTGACCCCGTGGGGTCTCCTTTCTGTCCACTTTCTGAGTGACTGGGTTTTAAGGTTGTAAATTTGGATCACATGGTTCTTCCTAAGGTCGTGTTGGTGGTCAAGTGTGGGTGTAAAATATTTGTGGGTCGCTCATGAGGGTTATGAAGTCATGAGGGTCCGGAATGGCCAAAATGAAGTGTGTGATTGACCTTTCTTATTCTCAGCAGCAGACTCTGTAAGCAGAATTGGAAAAAGCAAACTGTGACTTGTGTCGCCCAACTGCTACTTTTTGGAATAGTTGTGAGTTAGCAGTTAGCGCTTAGCAGGGTACCATATACCCTTGGAACTACCCTTGGATTGTACATATATAAGTTACTTTTAGTTGTTAATCTAATCATGTAGGGACTTAAGCGCACGAGAAGAGAGCATAAGCACAAAACTATTGTCAAGTCTCCAACTGCTGCCCAAGGATTAAACTGAAACATTTAATTAATTATTGTAAATAATAATAAGTTTCCTTTTTTGTTTATTTTTTTCCTTTCCTTTTTTTATAAGAAAACGCTAAAAAAGAGTCTAAAAAATTTAGGGTTTAGTTGAGTAATTGTATTCAAAGTAATTGTAACCCTTAATTACACTTAGGAGAAGAACAATCTAATCATAACGATCCTTCCCTTTCTTTATTGTTGTTAACTTAAAACAAATCAAGGGAAGATACAAAAATCTCCGGTAATGAAATCATGTTTGGAAAAATAAAATCGTTTTAAATATTGAAAATATGCAATATGTTCCCATAATTGACAATTTAGGACAAAAATTAGAATCAAAGTCTCAAGGTTTTTTGATCGAATTCGAAAAAAAAAAATTCAGGAGGGCCCTGGGCCCAGACCCTCCGGTCAGGGGGGTGTGTCCACATAGGGGGTTTTCATGTATGTAGTATGGGAAGTTATTATTAGTTTATTCGTTGATTTGGCAAGGCCCTATCAAGCGCGCTCATGCGCGCAGAAACGATATGGAGGTAATGTCATACAGTTAGAGGTAAAACAAACAACAAGGTTCAGTTAAGAAGGGGTTTACACTGAAAATAAGTATATAGTACACGTGATTAGTTTGCTGATTAATTACATTAGATAAGTTACTGTGGTCTGTGGGGGCCGACACAGGATGTCAAGAGAACGAACAAGGCTTTGTAGCTTGGGTCACTATACTTCGTGGTGATTAGTGCTTTCGTCACTTCTTCCAGGTCCCCGGTAATTGATGGGTCAGTTGTAAGCAGAGTACGGAGAAAACTGTGGCGATGGCCTGTGTTAGTAGGGCAGTTGAAAAGTACGTGGGTTAAGGAAAGGTCATCTCCGCAGAATCTGCAGCGGGCTCTCACGAATTCGCCTAAGTTGATCCACTGACTTTTTGACAGGATGTGATTCCGATTCAATCTGAGCTGGCAAATGGTTGTGACGAGGTGCCGCGGAAGGTCCCCTCGAAGATAAAATTTCGGCGCAAAGTGTCCGTGGGTCAAGTCTTTATAATGTGGAATGGTGGTTGATTCCGCGGCAGCTCGCAGATCTGAGAGACCAAGTCTCACCCTTAGCCTACGAATAAAGAGCCCAGTAGTATGGGAAGTGAATTTGTGAATATTATTGATATTCAATCTCTAAATTGGTAACTGGAGTATCCAGTAATTGATGCTATAGCGACCATCTGGAGAAAACTGTTGGCCATTATCAATTTCCTGACCTAATTCTAATTCCAACTGCTTCACCGAATATTTGGAAATTGGTTCGAAAGGGGATTGATCTCCATTTTATTAATTGTATTCACAGAGTAATAATTAGTTTAATAGTTTAAAGTTTGTCAAAGTAAGTGGATCATTTAGTAAATGTGTGCTTCCATTCATTCCCTTCCCTCCCTTCCAGATTATCCACCCAATGTCGCTCTCGCTTGAGCCCATTGAGTCACGGCTAGTAAGGATTCGATTTCATTCACTCCACAGGAACAAGGATGTCGCCACTCCTGTACAGCATGAACAAGTACCACCAGCAGATGAACAAGTCAAGCCTCTCCTAACTGAAGAAGAATCGAGACTAACGACTAAGAAAACAAACTACGAGAAAAGCTACAGGCGCTGGGGCCTGAGGGGATTCCTCCCTGGGTCAAAGTCAAAACGAATGATCGGAATGAGCGGAGAGGAGTTTGTTTTGACTGAGTCAGGAGAGGGCGTTTCCACACTCAACAGATTCATGGACTGGTTCATGCCGGTAAGTCTCTTTCAATGTCTCCTCAATTCCCCAAGTGTGACTGTGGGTGTAAATGTAATTGTGTTTCTCTGACTGCGGAGAAGAAGGTGGGAAGGGACTAAGCCCTTCTACTCTGATTGGAGCTTAAGGTTTAAGTCTCTTCCTCCAGTGTTTACCTGCCTGGAGGTGTTTCCAGTTCCTTTGTCCATGTCTGGACTCCTGCTGGAAGAGAAAGTCCGAATGACTCTCTCTGGTCTGACTTTCTTTGCTTTGTGGGAACGATGTTTCTTTTGGGAAGGGAAAGTGGCAGTGTCCTGCGTAGAGGCGGGTTCTTATTTCTCGGGTGAAATCAATATAACTGGCCTATGGGACGGGTGTACTGAGAGTGTACAAAGGGAACGGGACTTGGGTGAGTCAGCCCAGTTCATCCAAAGGAGGCACAAGGCAAGGTCTTTCTGACAAGGCTCACTTTCCACTAAACCAATCACACTTCACTGGAGGAATTGGAAACTTGATTGGAAAAATCACAAAGAATCAAAGCCTTGCTCTTCCTTCCGCTTCCTCTTGCTCTAAAAGTTTAATTCCCATTTCTCTTCTTCCTTTGAATTAAATACTGAGGAAACACTTGGCAGGATTTCTGAAATCCATCAACTGGGAAAGGCGTTGGTTCACCAAAGGCATTTCGTTAAGACTCCGTTCTCCCTTACACAAGGAAAGCAATGCAACCACCGCCAGTCAGAAAGGTAAAATTTTCTTTGGGTAAAATGTGGAGCTCGGTTATTACAGGGCGTCGATCATGGTGGAAGGGAAAGCGTCTTAATTAGTTTCACATTCACAGCCCAACTTTCTCAGAGGAATCCAAACTTAGTTGGTCTGTGGTCAAGAGTCCACTTTTACTTTCCCTTTGTTAACAAAATGGAGGATTGTTAAAAAGAAGAAGAAAGAAATGGGATTTGCATGTGGCAGTGGTGGACTTATTTTGGTTGTGAAATCCGTAAAGGATCCTGTTTTTCATTTTCAATTCCAGAGAATCCCTTTGATCTGACTGCCTTTATTCCGTCGTGTGAGGATGAAAGTCAATGCCTTTAATTCCAGCTTCCTTTGGCACTAGGGAAAGTTGGAAATTGTTCTTTCCATCCTTTTTAGGATTCTCCGTAATGAAAATAAAACCAGTGCACCTTCTACTATATTGGAGTGAAAGGAATGCGGGATTAGAATGACATAATTAGAACATGTGGATTTCTAAAGGGCTCTTGATTTCTTTGAATTCAGCTCTTCATTAGGATAATTATTAAGAGGAAATGAAAGATAAAGAGAATGGAATTGAATTCTGATGATTTCGATCTTGTGTAAAGGGCCCTTATTTGAAGACCCTGAAACATGTCCACACGGAACAAGTGGCACGACTCCAGGCCAAGAATCAGCACGAATGCGATCTACTTGAAGATATTCGGTGAGTTCCAAGTCCGTTTCCAGTCACTCGACTCACATAACCTTTCAACTTTTCCCTTTTTTCTTAAGGAATTTTACTAAACAGCGTTCCGTGATTGAGAAAACATACGCAGAGGTAAGGATAATCATAAATAATTTCCACCACATTCCCATTCCCATTCCCAGAATGTAAAAATGGGACAGAGTGACACAGACATGGATGGAGAGTGACATGGTCATGGCCCTGTGCTTAAGTTGTCACTTTAGATATGAAGATTTTGTCTTTTGTCAAATGCCAAGGTCAAAAGCCTTGACTTAAAGGTTACTAAAGGACTAAAGGTTCTTGAGGATCTAAAAGCTTAAAAGGGTTTGGCAGTAAATTAATTTTACGACATTCTGATCGCATGTCTGATGCAATTGAGCCAAGGCGGGTTTCCATTTTTGCAAAAGATCCGGCGCTCCCTGCCAATTAGGCGGTGCTGCATAATAGTTGGGAGCTTCCTCCTCCTTGCCACTTTGCTGAAATGGTTTTGTGAATTTGCAGGCGTTGCTGAAAGTCTCCAGTGCTTACTTGAACAAGAAGATTCCATCGATTCCTGATCTCCGGGACGAAGACGATGATGAGAAATGGTAAGACATTTATTGCCTTTTCCCACATTTATATTCATACCTCAATAAGGGAAATCCTTTGAATCGATAAACTATTCAATGTCGTCATCAAACTTACGAGTCTAAAAAGTCCCTTGCAAAATACTTTTATGAAATCTCCAGTTTGTTCCAGTATTGAGATCCATGTTGGACCCATGCTGAACTCAATCAGCAAAATTACGAACTTACAATCCTCGAATCCTCCGTCATTACTCGCTCCACTCATTCCGCTCCCCATTCAAATTGGATTTTTCCACCAAAACAAATCCAAGTCTTTGCGTAATGCCTCTCCTTTCATTTGCAAATTCAAAACCTTCTCAAGTGGGAATCTCACCGGGTTTCCATTTCAACGGAAGTAATTACAGCAGAAGTAAATCAAATAACGTCACTCTCAGACCCACCAGGGTAAATAGACTGTTGATTTCAGCGATTTCAGAGGGTACTCTCGCACGACAGCAAAAGTGCATGGAGGTTGATGGTAGGAAAAAAAGGGCCGTTGCCATTGGTTTTTTTTTGAAATTGGAAATGCTCAAAAAATCGTTTCCAAAGTTTTTATTTTATGCAACATTAATTTTTTTGTGCTGAAGTGAATGAATCTTATACATGGAACTGATGTAATCAAAGCTAGCAAATCATCAGCAATGTCGCCTTCGGCTTCTGGCAAATGACCGCAGAGGTAGATTGATGCTGATGATCTCCTTCAGGCATGCGCGAGCCCCACCATCCTCTTCTTCACACTCACGCTTTCTCTATCACTGACCCACTCACATGACCTCCAGGGTCACTCAAAGGTCACCAAGCTTAACAGAGCGACATTTTCAGAATGAAGCTGAAGCTCTATAAGTCTAAGTTGAACCTGGAGTTATGGGGTTATCCCGCTGCCTGTTCATTCCTCCCACTGACTCGGGAGGCTGCCATCACTTCCATTTTGTCATGTGGGAATTGGGTCTTAGATGGTCTCTTGATGGTCACATGTCACGTGTCCATGGTTATGTCATGGACCGTGAATGAGTGTCATCTCCCTTTTGGAAATAGAAACAATGTGCACTGGAAGTCTATCATGGGTAAATAACTTCAATCATTAGCTTCTAAACCAATCCCCCTCCCCCCGTCCCTTCGATTTTCACTAATTTCCTTCCCAAAGGAAAACAGGTTTATCGATAATCAATCCTCGTGCGTCTTTGTAATTAAGATACGACGTCATGTATTATCCATCTGGTTACTTGTGTGCAGGGAACTGTTTCGTAAATTCCACTTTCGCAGCAAGAAAACCACCTCGCTCGGCTCATCCGTTCTCTCCTTTCTCAGACTCATCAAAATCCCTCTTCATTTGCATTAGGTATGTTGATTTACTTTACTATTATTATTTGTTTCATATTTCAGTGTAATTACTAGTGTGCCAAAAAAAATTACCATCACCAATTACTAAACCGAAATTACACATACTGCTAACTGTAAGTGCTACTGTTGGCGACATTTATTTAAAATTACATCTTCACTATTGTCCCAACACCTCTGCTACAAGTGTTAACATAACTTAGTCATGTGCAGAAGGTGTTGGGACAATAGTGAAGATGTAATTTTAAATAAATGTCGCCAACAGTAGCACTTACAGTTAGCAGTATGTGTAATTTTGGTTTAGTAATTGGTGATGGTAATTTTTTTTGGCACACTAGTAATTACACTGAAATATGAAACAAATAATAATAGTAAAGTAAATCAGCATACCTAATGCAAATGAAGAGGGATTTTGATGAGTCTGAGAAAGGGGAGAACGGATGAGCCGAGCGAGGTGGTTTTCTTGCTGCGAAAGTGGAATTTACGGAACAGTTCCCTGCACACAAGTAACCAGATGGATAATACAAATGAAAACTTACTTGGCTGGAGGATGAATGGTGAAAATAATCTAACAAACCAAATGGTTTCGGTTACAGCACCAAATCAAATAGGAAATTATTTTTTACTAGTTTTGCTTTACCTGTGGCCGTGGCGGTGCCCACTCCACCGTGCCCCTAAGCCGAATGCTCTTATCAAAACTGTCCGTCTCACTTTCGCTGGTACTGTTCCAGTTCTTCGGGAGTGGCAGAAGTGCCTGTGGACAATCTCGTTCGGTAACCAACCACTGCAATGTGC